>KZ308613.1:398989-448279 GCA_000376725.2 Ladona fulva
TACTAAAAATTATAATAACATTTGCGTTTATTATAATTTGAGACTTATTGACATTAGTTAGGAATGAAAATCAAATGAATGATAAGATTACAGAGTTAAAATCATAAAAAAACATTGATAATAAATGTCACTAAGCTACCCCAAAAGAAAAAGTAATCAATACTATTCAATAAGGAGAAGAAAGTGAATCATCAGCAATGTCATTTTAAAATACAGTCAACCCCTGCTTAAAAAAGCCTCCTCTTAAGCTATGCTACCATATACAATTTTTTTCTGTTCCTTTCAAATTCATTCAAAATACATTCAAAATATTGACTAAATTGTACTGATAACTGATCATAAGGCTTTATCATTTCAAGGTGTACTGCAACCATTTTCCGCTGATTGTCCACTGTATTCACTAAAGCAATTATTGTCTGAATTACCTGTATCATCTCTACCACAGTCCTCCCTTCTCTAAAGCTTTGCTGTGTCTCTTAAGGATGTGTCTTTGATTATAATGCCCTCCATAGTTAACTGTATGTATATACATGAAAACAATGAAGAAATTGCACAGCAATCCATTCCACATCCAACTGTTTGAGCCTATTCTAGCACTGACAATAAGCCTCTTCTCCATCAATTTCATCAAAGGATAAAAAGTATGATACAAAGTTACTGTATCATTACAAACTTGAATTTTAAACACATTAATTAAGTCAGAACTATTGTTTCCTTCAATGTTTTAAAAGCAAATATCAATATTTCAATTATTTAAAGAAGTAAAGCTTTTATTTCAAATTAAAAGAGAATTTCAGATTTTTTTGCAACGTGCAAGAAATTAACTTAAGTCATCTCACTTATAACAAACAAATGAGTAAAAGGTGGTAGACAAACTGAGGTCAAAGGTCAATATGGAGTAAATGGAAGTAACGGACCCACTGAAGACAAAGCTCAATATGCAAGTACATGGAATAGAGGTCTGCAAGGGCTAACATTTTCAGGCTCCAGGTCCAGCCCATTCATAATTAAGGCCAAATCCAACCCAACCCAAACAAAGGAAGAAATATTCACTCTCGAGCCCAACCAAACTTTTCTAAATTGTTCAAGAATCAGTCATTACAATGCATTTGGAATTAGATACATTCATTTTAACCCTATTTTTTCTTCAATTATGCCAAAATATCTTTAGAAACTATGAAGCTGCTGAAAAGATAAAAGAAACTAAAATATGCTGTAAAATTTTATACGCAAACAGAAAATGTTGTACATGATAGTTTTATTTCTAATTTAAATCAGATTTATTACAATGTTATATTACTAATTACAATGGTAATACTTCATGTTAATGATCATCCTCTTCTTTAAACATAAATTTTAGAGAACAAATAAGACTGCACATTGTTTCAGCATAAAATAGCAACTTTAAATGGCCTCCACCCCTATGCAAGAATCAAAAATGCTGTTTGAGCACAAATGATGATTTCCATCCCAAGTTATACTTGAGGGCAAATCCAAAAGTCTGCCAGCTCAAATTCAGTTCATGCAGACCCCTAACATTGAAGTCAATTCACACACCTTGTGGCTGGGCATCAGCCCTACATGGAAACCCCTTAATTGACCCCAGAAACTATCTGGTACTTGGTCTTCTAATGCTTATTTTACCTAATGGCATGTATTCCATACATTAATTTGGTAATCTCTTTCAAGACATCCGTAATGCATGTTCTTTCTGTCATGTTTCATACTCTCTGTACTAGTCATTCTATTTGCCAAGTTTTACTTATAAAATTAGGGTTTCTATAATATACGCACTAAGCAATCAGTATATGATAACTGGTAATAATGTCACAGAAAACACTGCCATGGAAAAAATGTAGCAAGAAAATTAGTCAAAACTTATTAATGGTGGTTATGAACAATATCACAGAAAAAGTTTCACAGAAAAAGTCTCTATTTTGGCAATGGCTAACATTATAATTAGTTGTTATTTTTATTGCTTATTATAAAGAAGTAAGTTCTGTAGTATTTAAAACTTTTATAGATAAAAATCAGAAGTATGCACTACAAAGACAGGAGGGTGCAATAGGGTAGAGAATAATTGATAAATACAGCAAATGCTAGAGTAAAAAGAGGAGACTTCATAAAAGTATAGAAATTTTCATTAACAACTTTATAAGGCTAAAAGAAAATATTTCATATCCATTCCTTGTATATGAGATAGCAGGAAGGCAGGAAGCTGATGTTAGCTATGAATATCCTTGAAGTTACTCATGATTAATTAATTAAGATTACTCAACGAAACAAATGAAAAAGTTTATAAGATGAAGGGGGAGGAGGGATGGGTGTGATGCCTACGTATTCAAATAGAAAGAGTGATGGTTATAAGCCACTCGTATTGTTGAGTCAATGACAAATAAATAATGCATTATGAATATTTGTAAGGGTAGTTAGTGGGAGGAAGCTGGGGTTTCCTTACTGCATCACCTTTTCCTATCTTGATTTACCATATTGAGTACCTCTGGTTAGAATGTTGTAAAATTGTTATTTGAACATACTTCTCACTGTATTTTTTGGTACCTATACAACCAATAACAATGTCAACATTTTCTGAGAAAATCGGTACTGCTTTCATTATCCTGGCCCTCATTCCCATCTTTGATTTAGCAGATTAATAATAAATACCTTAAAATTATAATATTTTACCTAAAGAAACTTGTTAAATTACTTTAAGCACTTTCATAAGAGGACTCATTACTTTTTACCCCGACATATTTTATGCTACAACTTAATACAATAATTTACCGACATATGAGTACTCATCAAATATAATATTCTGCTATTAAAAATGATATGTAATTCTAAATGCATTCATAATAGGCCTAACTTCTCCTTGTATTGCATCTCCTTACACAAAGTTTAAAAATTTCTTGCAGAATTAAAAGTGTTAAAAAAAGGGAGAATTCAACAGCTAGCCTTCCTACTAAAAAAGACAGATGTCTTGTTTCCTTTCTGACTTTTTTCGTATGACAATATTCCTAATTCTTCAGTCACCTTCTTTTGATTTTTTTTCTGAGGCATTTTTATATGGATTCCCAAGTGTGAAGGTGGTTACTGCCAGTTACCACCATTCAAACAATTGATTGCTAGAAAGTCTGGCTTGGCTTTCTAGAAAGCTATACTCTTGTAAGCTAAACTTGAAGTAGTTTCTGCGATCTGATAAACTATTCAGCTTTGATTCCCTCACACTATGTGAATAACCTGATCTGATTTCGTAATAAAGACAATGAGTTAGTTATTAATGTTGTTAAATGAAATCAAAATTATAGGTTAAATACTAAATATAAAATTGTTTATGCATGATATAAATATACATTTATTATGTATTATTAGGGAACTATTTTATTCACTATAGCCAGTTTTTCAATATTTCATCCTTGTATAGCATTAATGTATTTATTTTATTTGTAAAGGGTTAGTGTACTGAAGGTAAATCGACAAGTCTGTGCTAAAAAGCTATGAGTAAAGATAGCCCTAGAGCTGAATATATCAGCAGGAACCACGAGGCAGGTAACTAAGTAGCTACCTCAGTGGAATTTCAGACACCAAGCTGTTTTCTTAGTATTGACTACCTTTGGAATGTCCACACGGAACCAGCATTTCCAGCTTTAGAGGTGTATACTCACAGAAGTTAGTATATTTTAAAATAATCATGAGAGCTTACTGGACCTTTAATAACACTCACAAAGTATTTTAAAAAATAATGGATTTTTCTAATAAAGCTAAAAATATAAATGATAAATTAATTATATAGTGTTAATATAAAATAATACATTTTATATTGTTTATATAAAAGATTAATGTTTAAATAGTATGACATTTGGGTTAAGGGTCATTAAATTAAATAAAAGAATATGTCATCTACATTCAAGAGTAAAAAGAAATACTGCCAACAAAATGCTGCCGTTGAAATTTTATAGATTATAAACAAATACTGTTATAGTTAGATCTGACAAAGAAAGAGATATCTAACTATAAACAGTATTTGAAAAATTATCCTATTCATCAGATTGTCAGAAATTAACATAGTTTTCTGTTAGGTTAAGTAGTGAGACTCGCTCAATTGTCACAGCATTCAATAGGTCTAGAACTGTGTTAATATAAATGTTGTTTAACATAAATACCGTTCATATAAAAATAGAATGTTAATATAGTATAACATGTGATTTAAGGGTCGTTACATTCAAGAAAATAGAATTTATGTAAAATGTATGTTAGATTAAACAGAAATAATGCCATCATCAGTAATTAAACAGAGAGATATCTAACTATAACTGTATTCCACAAGTTATACTATTTGTCAGATTGTGAGAAATTAATATAACATAGTTTTATGTTAAGTTTAGAGATGAGATGCACTCAATTGTCACAGAGCTCAATTGTCTGGACAGAAACTTTTCTATTCTAGTATATATAGGAAGTATCATAATTTTCATAATCAAAGTATGTACTAACATCGTAACTCTACAGTAAAGTAAGTCTTTAGGACAAAGACCATTGAAAGAAATGTTGGATTCACAACTTAGTCAAAATCACTGACAGACAAGTAGATCACTTGAAGAAAATGAACTTTTCATGTATTAAAATGAACTTGTGTAATATAAAAATTATCTACTTACCTAGTACTTCAGCATTTACATAAATGGAGCAGCTGTACATTGCAGCCATCAAACGCTGTGGTTGAGCTTGAAAGGCCTTGCGACATCCTTCTTTCACTGCTGACATTAATTGTCCCGAAAATGGGCCATAAGGTTGATTGAGAGTACTTGTGTCCCTGGAAAATAGAAAGTTTCAACAAAAAAAAGCTTATCTTCTCTTCCGTATCACATAGAACATCAATTAGTTATTCTACATATACATTCAGAAAAACTAAAGTTACATTTTAAAGTAAGAAAGTGAAGTTAACAAATAAGATTTATAGGGAACAACTGGAACAGGTAGATTAATTCCCACTGCTTGGGGTTCTTTCTTGGGGTAAAAGGAGCACATTAGGTTATAAGAAGAATAACAGTCACCAAGGAAACTTCCATCAAACAAAGGTAACTAAAGACAGGCCGTTTCATGGGAATCAGGAAAAATATAGGTAAAAACCAAGGTGTGGAGTTTTTTGCTGTATGGATTCTCTAAGGCCAACAATTAAAAGAATGAAGTGATGAAAAGTAATGAAGTAATGGCAGAGGAAATGGATGTTTAGGATAAAGAGGAGAGAGATTGAAAATAAATCTACTGAAACAAGAATGAAAGGGAAAATGCATAGGGAAACATAAAAGCAAAAGATCTTGGATAGTATAAAGAGTATGATAAGTTTTCAAGAAATATAATTAAGGGAATTTTAGGGCACACAAATCTAACATAATAATATAAGTACAATACTTATGATGATGATGTGTATGTAATTTTGAATATATTAATGTTCTTCAATACTCCAAAAGAAATGCTTTCACAGATGTTATACCAAGGGTTTGCCACATCATTTAAATCCCATCAAATGATTCAATGGCACAGAATACTCACTAAGATAAGCATGTCAGAATCTCAGATAGCCTAATGAATCCCAATAATGATATTAATTTCAGAGTTATGGTGTCACACCATTATTCAACATTTTTTTACGAAAAGTTATTTGATAGGTGCAGTGTATTTCAATTTATATAGTTTTCTCCTTTAGTTACAATGCTGGCATTGAAAGGAGAGTCAATTAATACTACATTCAGCTTAATCAAACATAATAAACTTTCCAAATTATGGCTGCCCATTCTGATCCAATCTGACCCATTAAAGGAGCCCAGTCGCCAGTAACCAGACCATAGAAATTTATACTATGGAGTGGAGTGAATTCATGCCCCATTGTAGTCTGCTATGCCATGCACTCCACATTTGGTGTTTGCCTCTTATGAGTTATGCCAATTCATGTGAACCTAAAGAAAAAGCATGGCATTCTGTTTGGGTAAGAGATGTCCACCATAAATCTTAGTGACCAGTGGTAGCTGGGTCCTAGCTACCACTCTCTAGTAGGGTCACCCATGGTCATGCCCCCCTCAGTGGATTAAAATCAAAAATATTACCCAGTACAGATAATACAGATTTTGTTGCCAACAGAAACCTCTGGCTGTACCACATACAGACATGGCAGTAAAGGATAAAAAAATTATTGGCTTTACGGTCAGCGCAATAGATAACCTTAAGCTTGGTTAAATTGGTTAGTGCACTACCCTCCTAACGCTGAGGTCCCGGGTTTGAGCCCTGGCTAAGCCAATTTTCCTGGGCTAGGGCATGGGTGTTTGTGTCTGTGATCCTTTAAAATTATGAAAACTGATGTTATTGGGGGTTCCTGATTCTGTTGAAGTTGTAATAAAAATAATATATGGAAGCTGACTAATCTAGCTGTTGAAGTTGTAATAAAAATAATGTATGGAAGCTGACTTATCTATCTGGGTAAGCTTACAATCTATAAAATATGAAGATCCATAAATAAAACTCACATAGTAGGATCATCTGCAGCATTCAGAATATTCCAATCCTCAACCACAAAGCAAACACCCATCATTGGCTCTTCACACATAGGTCCAGCCAATGTTGCAAGCTGAAAGCCATTGACGAAACTGCTACCATAACTAGATAACTGATCATTTACATCCTCAGTATCTGCATCATAAACTCCCCAAATATTAAAATAGAAAGCATTAGGGATCTTATTGAGCAATATATTTGGACCAGAGCGTTTGGGACCAAAGCTCCAGATGAATCTCTCTGCGTTTTCCCAGTATTTGCCACTGTCTGCAAACGCTTTCTCCAATTTTGATTTGAACTCCTTGATTGCATCAGCCATTTCCACCGATAAAGAACTCACATGTTTCTTCAGAGAACTGGAATTAATCCCAGCTTTCATCAGGAGATCGTACTCTGTCTCTATAACTTTCATTAAATCAGAATGTTTCATGAGAATATCAGTAACACTCTCAGGTAAAGGGACTGCTTTTATTTTCAAAACTGATCTTTTGTTAGGGGTTGTCATTGTAACTAATCCATTTTCATCCACTCCTTCCTCCCTAGCCTGTAAGATTAATAACAGAGATAAGTTTTAATTTATGTACAATGACTTATTACAGGATGCATTTTCAAAATTGAATGCTTGTGTTTATGAGATAATAGAGAGAGATAACAGCATTAGTTTGAGCTCTGGAATGCTGAGAGGTTTTCTTTAACAATGGCCAGTTCTTAGATCTTAAAATTGAATACTGAAACATACAACAAATCTTTTCATCATATATGCATTCCTGAGATAAATAAAATGAAGTTTCAAAATATTCTTCCACTACTCTTTCAGGATTAAATATAATTAATAAAAACTAGGCCATCATTAGTGAGCTGAAAATTCTTAGAAGCAAAACTTTAGTAAACATTTACTATAAATGGAATGATGTTTTAATCAGAAAGTTATAATCTCTGTTCTCTTAGTTGTAATTTCAAAGGTATGTAAAATCATATTCACTGGATTTTTAATGATTTCAATCGCAATTAATTAAATCAGCAAAACAGACAGTCCATGATTTCAAGAACATGATGACATAAATTTAGGGAGATTGTCCTAGTAGAAAGCTAAAGACATGTAAATACATGTAAAGTAAAACATCGATATAACACATTATTAAGAAAACAAACCCTTGAAAATTTTCTTTGGATACAAGAAGCCACAACTTCAACTTAAGTAATTATGACTAGCAAACTATGTTTCTTTTGAAAAATTAAAGTAAAGATAAGTGGCAAAAGAAAGGAAACTGATTATAGATTCTCATTTTCGTAGTGACATTTTGGTATAGATTGGAAATTGTGAGAATTTTGATAAAATACATGGAAACTTGAAATTTTGCTATAATAAACTATGGGATTGTAGATCCATTAAGAATTAATGGTTGGAACTAACAAAGACATATAAATTTACAAATAACACATTCATGCTTAGTAGGGTTTTAACCATGCTGGTTTTATACAATAATATATATATTTAAAAAATTAATTAAACTCTGTCATGCTTGACAGGGGCACTTACTAGTGACATACATAAAGAACAAAACTTGAGGATTGAATAAGAGTAAATAGGAAATAAGCAGACATATAATACATGTGATGCAACATAAAATATTGACAAAAAAGAAAGTATCTCATTCGTGATGAACTTGAAAGTAAGACAATAAATATTGATGGTGGCATGAGTATGCTAGTCAGGCAGAAGGGAAAATAACAAAAACATGCGACAGAAGAAAACAAAAGATAGATAAGAGTATAGCTTTTTGATAAAAATCTAAACATGTAATACATCTGTAATACAAAAAGAAAATGAGATAATACATAACTGAGGCAAAAGATAGGGCAAATGATTGATGAATCTAATGCAAAAAGAAGTAGCAAAATGTTTAGTCAAGAAATGAACACCTGGCAAAAGTTCAATTTATAGGAAAAACATACTTTTTTAACTGCAGTATTTTGCTCCTGGATCACCTCATTTACCATATCAACTTTTGGAGGAACTACTATAGTCTCTCTGAAGGGCACAATAGGTTCTGATACATTTATCTCAATCTTGGCAAACCTGAAATTAAAGCATGGTAAATTTACCAGTAAAAAGTATGAAGAATATGAAACAACTAAAATCAAATAAGTCTATTTCATAAAAAGAGAAAAATAACGTCCAATACTAAATAATGTATAAGATACTGCTTCCATTTCACAGTTGTATTTGATCATTAATCAAAGCAAAATAATGAGATTAAAAAGAAAATATCCAGAAGTTCAGACTTCCTTACTGTTTACACATCGGACAATAACAATTATCAATTTTGCATGAGCAAAATATCCAAAATTGAGTCTAATTTAAAACCATTCCTTTCACTAACTCAACTAAAATGTATCGTTTACCATGAGAGAAAGAAATTTTCCAACATTCAACATAGTGTTTAAAATATGATAAGATGCAGGGGTGGATTTATAATTAGGCACAAGCTGAGGGCCCCATCCGTAAGGGGGTCCTCAATAAGATAATGCTTATGAACTCTCAATATTACACTACAAATAGTTCCAAAGTTTTTAGAGGTAAGATGTGTTCATGGGTACTTGTTTTCCACTTCAGGAAAGAATTTTATATCTGAAGTGCATCTACATAATATTGTCATAGAATATATTACATAATTTATGTCACTATATAATGTAGTATACCAATCATTCATTTTAATTCATAGAAATGCCACTAGTATTTCAATATGTTGTTTATTTTTGCCACAGTGAAGTGACTGAGTCTTCTACAGCATATATTTAATGAAAAAATTGAATATTTATTCTTAAAGTTCCTAGAGGGGAACCTGTATCTGTTGTTTGCACTTAGGGCCTCTGATAGCTTAAATCTGCCTCTGATTAGATTGGAACATAACTGTGCCAAACTAACACTCTGGAATCTTCATGAAATACCCTAAAGGTTTCATAGTCAGCAAGAAATCCATAAAAAGAAATATTACAACTAAATATGAATCTGCAATCATAACATATACACTATAAAATCAATCACTTTGGACTTCACTTTGTGGAACAACATGCTAACACAAGATTAAAACAAACTATGTCTATATTTCACAAAAATTAAAGTTGACACTACAGGTTTCAACGTAACAACGACATTATCAGGTATGAGGAGAACAGGAAGCAGAGAGTATATATGCCCCGTTAAGTCTGGAATGTATAGAATCAATTGTAATGACTGTGAAATTAGTTATATAGGCCAAAATATTAGGAATATTTTTACCAGATACAATGAACACCATAGAGCTTTCCTTAATAACGCCCCTCATAGATCTCATTTTGCTGAACATCTTTTAGTTAAAAATCACCAGTCCAAATTTTCACCTGTAATTCTCCAGTCTTGCCCTAATATGTACAAAATAGATTTACTAGAAAAATTTCAAACACTCCACCATCTCCACCATTCCTTTTCCCTTGCCAATGAATTCCTTTTCACCGAGAATCCTTCTACATTGTTTACCAGCCTTTTCTGTTCATTACCCCCTCCCCTTCCGCTTATCGACCTATTATGAATAGCAAATTGGCTCCCTTACTTTATAACTCTCCTTCCTCTTCCTCCACTCTGGTTAGTACTTAAGCTGTTGTACCAATGCCTCGGTGGCTGATGATGGTGTAAATATGCACCGAAACCATGGTCGCATAAATAAATTTTGTGGAAAGTAAACCTTTTATTTCTTCTTCGATTTTTAAAATGAAATTCCACCAGATTTCACTTAGTACTTCTAACTTAATTTTACTCATTGTCCTGCATTGTGAAAGAAAAGTCAAAAGACTTGACCCCCTTGAACATTAAGAGATATGTAAAGAAAAAAGCTTGAACTCCTCCTTTATCATTAATGAGCACCTTTTCCTCTTCTCTCCAATCATTCACGCGATCCTTCCCTTCACCACTCACAAGCAAACAAATTCCTAGCACCCTTTCCTTCCTTTCTTCCACACCCCCCACCCTTTCCTTCATATATACCCTCTACTTCCTGTTCTCCCCACACCTGATGATGACATTGTTGCGTTAAAACCAGTAGAGTCATTTTAACTTTTGTGAAATATAGACATAGTTTGTTTTAATCTTGTATCATATAAACAGTTATCAAGCAATTAAGATAACAAATTTTACGAGTCTGCATAGTGAAATTCTGCAGGAGATTGAAACTGAATTTTGCCATGATACAGCTTGGATCAGGATTTTCAGGATTTTAAGGATATAAATAGACTGAGTCAGGGTGTTCACTACCGAGCCATTAAGAAATTCCTTGAGTTTTCCAGGGAAATATATTCAGTTTTCTAGGGAGTTCCTCATCAGCAAATAAGTATAACTTTGTCCAAATATTAGAGATGTGAGAATTATTAGGCACCTAAGGTACGAAAAATGGCAACAAACAGTTCATATATACATTGTAATATTGTTTAAGTATCAGAGCTGGCCCTAGATATGGACCAGCCGGAAGGTCACCCAGGATGCACAGGTCTGAGATTAAATAATGCTATGTTTGTTAAGATGAATTGTCTCATCAGAAAATGTTTTCTCTTTTTCATATTTACGTAGGTCTTTTTAGCTCATATTTTGCAAAAATAAATATATTATGGAAAAGTTTTGTTAAACTGAATCCTATTTGGAAGGGGCACCTGAGAGCCTCCTTGCCCGGGGCACCAATACATCTCAGGCTAATCCTGATGAGTATCCAGCCATAAGTTAGTAGCTTCATTGAGTCATACTGCTACATATATGTCACAAGTATATGTGAACACATGAAGACTACTGTGTCCACCATCCTGATTAGATTCTCATGTATTCTTGAGTTATTGATGGGGATCCTCCCTTTAAGGAGTATAAGTATACTAGAAAGTGAAAGCAAATTCTGAGAAAAATGCTAATATGTATTGTTTCATTAAAATAAGACACCTGAACAATAGTTTCAGTGGTGGCATGAATAGCATCATTAGAGTTGCATTAACACTTACTATTCTCATTGATCACCAGAAAGCTTTAAAATACCACACAAGCACAGGAAAGTCATTGATTGATATTAGAGGGCAGAGAACCCTGTTAAATGCGACTCCGTATGATCCCAAGTTGCATATTGCCAAAACGTATGTAGAAAGAGCACATGTCTTATGAGCTTTAAATTAGTCACAACAACACTGTCATTGAAACTTTTCTTCCTCTCAAGGAATTTTTGCAGAACTAATACTTATCCCAAAGCCAAAGTCATGGAATGATCGTTAGTAAAGAGTGTAAAACAGATTTTTCCAGGTTAGGAGAAACTCTATCTGAATATAACATGCAGTATTTTCCACATGTCGAGGTGTGACCAGCATGGTAAATAGATGGAGATGAATGCACTTTTCCTGCTTAAAATAAATGAAATAATTAATGTAATTTATGTATTTCCACAAAAAGTAGAAGTTACATTTATTATTTCATTTATAATGGAATTCCACCAAATCTTGCTAGAGAAGGTTAATTTCTGCTTAAAATAATTACTTAACAATAATAACTTCTATAATTCAATGATTTTGCACTAAAATGTTGCATTTAAAAACTAGAAATATTACAGCAAAAGGTAATATGGTTACTGAAGAAGTGTTATGAAAAATCAGTTAGTGTTACTCAGATGGTTCAGGACACAGGATGGGAATCTCTAGAGGATAAAAGATTTAAACATAGGCTTAATTCACTTTGTTCATTCAAGTTTGGAGAATGAGCATTCTAGGATGATGTAGCCTATATTATGTTTCCTTCCCATTATATAGGCCATTCTGATACTGTGAGAAAAATCAGTGAACTAGATGCTAGAACTAGTCATTTCAAGAATTTGTATTTTCTGCAGACGATACACAAAAGTGATCAATTAGAGAAGTAGAGTCATGGTGCATCTACCCGCTGCCTAGAGAGTAAAGGCAACTTGCAGGTTATGTATCTAGATGTAGATTTTAGGTCTGTTATTCATGTATTTACCTCTCTCTCAGATCTAAAAGACATCTTTGCAAATGTACTTCGCCAGCAGTGGCAAGAACATGCTCTCCACTCTCTTGCAACAGCACTTGAACTGCTGCATCGGCTTGATTTAAAAGATGAAGGCCATGCACTAATGCAGACATTTCTGATGGGTGATGAGGTTCAACAGCTACCCTTAAGATCGGGGTGTCTCCTGCAGAGGACACAGTTTCAGCAAAAGCTGGACAGCCCATCGATGATGATAATGTAGCAGATTTGAGAACATGTTCTTCAAGTCCACCAATTCCTGCAAAAAGTTTAAAACCGTCCACAGTTTACTTAGATGATTTAAACCTGGAACTTAAACATACATTAAAAATATTAACAAATACTGTATCCTCTTATAATACATACTTAAAAGGAGGAAAGAGTTGAGCAATACACATGTATTCAGATATAAGGCCAAACTTTGCAAGGTATTCAATTCATGTCATATACTATTGCTTAGGCAAAACAATGGGGGTTTATCTTAAAATAACTTAAACAATGCATATATTGTATTCAAAATTGTGACAGTTTCAAGAGCTAAAATTCTAGGGTGAACATAGATTTAGATGAATCAAAGTGATGCATTGCAATTTACCCTTATTAAATTTGGGTATTGATAAGAAACACTACAGTGTTGCCTTAACACAATGAACAGAGGAAAAAATTAGATTAGAGAAGCTGAGAGATTTCATAATTTTTCCACGTAAATTTTCATATTTGACCAATTTTGCTACCTGAGTAGCATCTTCAGGTAGTTCATCTTTAGTAGAATAATGAACATAGATAGTGGATAAGAGCTTCAAAAGCCACTGATTCTAATAGATGAGAGGGTCACAGTATGTAAAGTGAGCTGGCAGTATAAAGGTTAAAGACCAAAACCAATAGACTTGATCATTGTAACCCACAGGGTTGACTGGGGTCTTGAAACTACCAGTAGACATTTTATATGCATCAGTACTGCTATACATAACCTATTTACCAATTATATTTCCTGCAAAGGCAATCTCAAGAACTTCCAATTCTCTTCCCATGAGCATGTAGAGTTCATCAATTGTACCCATAGTCACATGTTCATTCAATTTAAGATCCTTTAATGTCAACAAAGGATCCACTTCATCACCATCTTTGTACTGAAAGAATAAAGGGATTGGTGAATAAGATTTGTTATCAAGTAAAGAAAACAAATAATTAAAGAGATAAACATACATACTTTATCAAGAGCTTTTAATGGATCATGCTTGGGACCTAAGACATATAGCCTTGCTCCCTTCCTCACAGTTCCACTATATACTCTTGCAAAAGCAATGAAAGTGTCATCATTTTCTGGTACAGGTTCCTCTTTCTTCTCTTCTGAAGCATCCTTGCTTCCTGACTGATTATCATAAACAGACGCTTCTAAAAATAAATTTAAAATAATATACAATTGAAAAATACAAAATATATTTAACATACTCAGAAACATTCAATGTAAATATTACATGCACGCATTTATGAAAACATTAAAAATATTAGCAGTATGTTTTCTCAATACTTTTGTGACAATTTCTTTCAGTTTTAAATCTTGTATGATTTCAAATTAAAACAAAACAATCAAAAAGATTGCCCAGATAAAGACTAATTTTGTGGGAATCTGATTACTTTCACTTAGTGTTGTTGAATCTTCAGTCCCTTCCTTAGTTAGCTGTGAAGTCTTTTCTGCATGCATTTTCCTAGCTTGTTCTCTTCTTTTCAAAATCTCCTCATTGGTCAAAGGTCTTTGTTTATTTGCCGGAAGATGTTTTTTTTCAACCTGAAGATTATGAGCAAAGAATAATTAATATCATGTAATCATTTGACATCCTGAATGTCAGCACCAAGGAATCAAACCAAAACAAAACCATTGCAAAACAAAAAGAAAAATTATTTTTTCTGAATTGAAATCCAAACCTGAACCTGAACTGAAATCCAGATCCGTTATTTATTTTTCTCCAATTTTTTATACCTGACAACGCACGTTTTACTTAAATGTTATTAGGGGAAGGTTTACTAAACATGTATAACTTTCACATGAATCTAACTATTAATAAGTTTTCTTCTAAAATCTTTTGTAATGTAGTGTACATAAAAAAGCTAAAAATGAAAAAACTAACTATCAGAAGGATATAATACTACAACAACCAGAGTGTTAAAATACAATTTGACCCAGTTTTTTCTTGCCAAAAGAAACAAAACCAGAACTGAACCAAAATTTGGTTTTTGTTGAAACAAAGCAAAAATTAGAACAAAAAATATGACGATTCAATACTCTGGTCAGCACGGAGTGGATGTAACTTGTAGAGTTAGAAATCAGGTAATAGATTTTTGGCTTGTAAGGTCTCTGACCTAAGATCCAAGACGCAAGGAAAAGGGTTTTGGTAACTTGGCACAATTAGGCGTGCACCTAGGAGATTCCCAAGGAGAAACGGACATGAAAAAGTCTGATGGAACTGGGACTTGAACCCCATTGGGTTCGAGAATTTGTAGGCAAATGGCACATGAGTTCTGGTGGGATAGCTCAATGGATAGAGCAACCAACCAGCAATTGGGAGTCCCAGGTTCAAGTCCCGGTTCCGTCAGACTTTTTTCATGTACATTTCTCCCTAAGATTCAAGCTCATAGATACGAGGATCGGTCAATAAGTCCTTAGAAAAAGATAGAAAAACAAATTATTTTGTGTAGATTTTTTTATTTTTCGATGTAATTTCCTTTTACCTCTGTACGCTTTTCCAAGCACTTCTCCAACTTTTTTAAGCCATCCAAAAAGTAGGATTTCCAAAGGTCCACAAAACAGGCATCTGTTTGTGCAATGGCCTCCTTGTTTGACATGAACCATTGTCCACCAAGTCATTTTTTCAAGTTTGGAAATAAAAAGAAGTCTTTGGGGTCCAAATCCGGTGAATATGGAGGATGATGTAATAATTCGAACATTAATTCTATAATTTTGCCATTGAAACTGTGCAGATGTGCATCTGATGTCTTGATGGATGAGGATGTTTTTTCTTGATTTCTTTGCTTAACCAGTGCAATAACGATGCATAATACTTTCCAGTTATTGTTTGACCTTATTCCAAGTAATCAATGTAGATTATTCCACATACATCACAAAAAACTTTGGCCATCACCTTGCTGGCTGATTTCACCATCTTTGGAGCCTGTTCACATTCAAAAACCCACTGTTGTTTCTTTGTCTCTGAAGTGTAGTAGTGTATCCATGTTTCATCCACAGTTTTGTATCATTGTAGATACTCACCAGGATTGTGACGAAAAAATGCCAAAATAGCCTCAGAGTTGACAACAAGATTGCGTTTATTCTCCTCTGACAATGAGAGCAAATGTGGCACCCATCTTGCCAAGATTTTTTTCACACTCAATTATTCGTGCAAAATTGAAAATGCTGTACCTTGCCTGTGGCCTCAACTATTTCGCACACTCTGATTTGTCGATCACTCAAAATCATATTGTGGAATTTGTCAATCATTTCAGGGGTAGTCAATTCCACTGGATGTCCCAATTGATAGTCATACTTGTCTGGATGTACGACCATGTTTTACTCAATCATTTACCCAATTCATTACTTAAACTCATTTACCCAATCGTAAACAGTTGCAAACACAGGAGTAGATGAGCCATGAGCTTCATTCAACTCAGCTTTGATCTCTTTCGGTGTTAAGCCTTTTAAATAGTAGTGTTTAATCACCTCTTGAAACTCACTTTTTCCCATATTTCTAAATGAACAAAAGTTTTTTGCTTCAATCGACAATAAAAATGAAATTGTGAGATGGATATAACTGAGACTTTAACAGCTATCTAGTGAGTAATGATGCTCACAAAAAACAAACAATTTTTGATACTATGAGTGCCATCTCTTCTATTTTCTAATTATTGACTTATTGAACGAACCTTGTAATTGCTATAGCTTACTCAGGGTAGAAATGAGTATTGATAGCCAATGTAAGAATGAAAAAAGTGTACTACTTTATACGTAAAAACTTTAGCTTTTAAGAAACCATCTTATTTAACATACAATTTGTGGTAAAAATAAAACTTGCATACTCACAGGAAACATCTTTGAAATAAATATAATAACAGGAGCAACTGATTCACTAGAGCACTTCTTAAATGCAGATTTTAATGACTGGATTTCTTCAGGTAATTTGTCAGGAGAATAGTTAGGTAAATTGAATATTCTATCAACTTTTTCATCACAGATTTCTAATGGAGATGGTAACTTCATGCAAACCATATCTGAAAAGATGAAATATATAAAAGATGATGCAAGGAGGAGTCGAAACAGTTGTTCACAAATAAATCAATACTAAAATGAAGCACAAAGCGATAATAATTTGATTGGATATGAATATCTTCACCTAATAAAGAGTTTGCAAGAGGTAACCACTGATTCATCACAGCTTGAAGTTGAACCTTACAATCGGTGTGGCGCAAATCTCGAGCTGTCAACTTTATACCAAGACGATCAGCTATTTTTGGAATC
This sequence comes from Ladona fulva, assembly GCA_000376725.2. Taxonomy (NCBI): domain Eukaryota; kingdom Metazoa; phylum Arthropoda; class Insecta; order Odonata; family Libellulidae; genus Ladona; species Ladona fulva. The sequence continues at coordinate 416,092 of KZ308613.1, forward strand.
TTATCTTTTTCCTGTGAATGGCAAATGAAACATGAATGACAATAAATATCAAACATATCACACTCTAAAGAAGACTAAAAAATATTACCTTTCGAGTAACAATTGTGTCATAAACAGACCAAATACTTTCCAGAATCAACTGAGCAAATAAAGGTTTCTTTGCCTTTGATTGTGCGCCTTTCAATATTTTCATAGACTTAGAATGGAGATAATAATCTCCCCATAATGTCTTTTTCAGCAAATTTTCATCTATATTCAGCTTACTAGAAAACGTTTTGGCAAAATCTCTAATGCTGAAAGGGAAAGAAAAGTCAAATAAATATAAATTAAGGCTATCTGGATTTCCAACTAGGTTGTTTCTTTGATTAAAGTCTATGTTTTGATTCCTGTCTCTGGAGTCAAAAATGTTGATTTTAATAATAGAAAAAACTCAGTTGGAAACCCAAGAAGCCCTTATATGAGAAATTCACTAAGAAAGCACAAGATCAATGTAAACTGAGCGTTATATCAGGATCCAATATACAGGTTATACAATGCAGCACAGAATGCATAACATATTGGGCACTATCATTAATTAACATTATTCTTTCCTACATTAAAACTTAAAAAGACTGAATAGCTAATATATTTTTTGCATTCATAGTTTTAGTGATAAAATTATGTAACTCCTTGCACGAGCTTTTTGATTCAAAAATCTATAAATAATACTTTTGTAAAAATATAAAAAACATGTATAAGAGGATGGTAATATGGCTTAAGGGGTTCTTATTGGCCTGTCCATTTAATGAAATTGCCAATGTGACCCTCCAGACAAAAAGGTTTTACAACACTTCTTTGTATTTTTCCTCTTCTTTGTGAATTTTATACATTTTTAGAACTCTAATGAAAGCAGCCTAATTTCATAGAGCTTTCTTACAGTAGTTTCAACTTGATGTACTCTTACTTTTGCCATAAACATAATCTTGATTTTCTTTCTCAATGAATTTGGCATGAGTATGAGCATATCATAAAGTGAAACAATCCAGCTTAGTTAAAAAAGGAATAAAGTGACATGTATTAATGAACCAATAAGCTTATAATAATTGCAATGCAAACTTTAAGGACATAAACTTCTTACTCAAAACCCCAGCCGTCTATTGCGCTGGCAAATATCACATTTCCTTGATCTGGAGAAAAGTAGAGATGTGAATCATCCTCTTCTTCGAGACCTGTGCTCCAGTCATACACATCATTTATGCCTTTTGCTTCTGAATCGTCAGAGGTTTTTACTTTCCCCAGAACTGAAGTAGCAAAGAGCTCTCCCATCACAGCATTTACCTACAAGAATGCAGTTATGGAGGAAATTGTTCTCTAAATATTAACTCCATTGCAAATATTTACAATCATGACATACAAATTTCAATTTCAATATGAAACATGCCTTTACGTAGTAGCTTTCAGCAAATTTGCTTTAAATTTTCTTGGATATGCCATATCAACTTGTGAGAAAAATATGAGTATATCAGTGATTAATCAACAATAACCAAAATATGTAATTGATAAATGGGACAATTTACAGTAGATGGATAGTATATGAATCACAAGGAGCAGGGTAGATTTTAAGATTTTACATGTATTTGGATGTGCCTTGAAACCTCAGGGTAAAGAGAAGCGAAAAATCTACATGACTGGGATTTAAACCCAAGTCTTCCACTTTCCCTGCAGATGTTGTAACAGCTGAACTACTACTCTGAGTCAACAAATCCACTCTGTTTGCAGGAAAATTAGCAAGTAAATGGAGATGATAAAAGAGTATGTGAAATTTTCTGATAAAACATGATTTATCAATTTTTTTCTAGAGAAATGGCTGTTAGCAATCCTTAACAGATGAAAAACAATTCTTAAGCATTACTTTCATAATTAAATTTTCATACTATGTTATATTTATAGAATATATAGAACTATTTCTATATATTCTATAATTTATGTTCATTCCAGTTACACATGCATGCATATTTAGCATACTAAATACTGGATACAAATGTAAGCTTTCCTGAATATTTGGGTTTCTCTCTAAGAAAACACATTCAGAAGAATCCATTAGATAAAGGAAATGGTTCTCTCACTTGCTCCAAGATCTGTATGAGGCAAATGTAAGCATCCAATGGAGTCAGCTTCATTTCCACAATCAATCTGTCCAGTTTGTTAAGCACCAGAATTATTTTGATGTTTTCTTCCCAAGCCTGCTTCAGGGATACCTACATACATGTCACAAAACACAAAATTTTATTTCAAAACCAACTATAAACATATACTGCAATATTACATCAGTTAAAAGCTAAAGTCATTCCACCGATCAAAAATAAGGGAGTAAATAACCACCAATACAGATCAATAACATTTGTGTACAGAAAAAGCTATAAAAGAGAAGATAACACAGGGTATAGATGAATCTGTGAATTGTATTTGAATATTGAAACAGACCGAACAGAAGCTAACAGTAATAAATTCAGGGGGTTCAATGGTAGAAATGACCACCAATTAAAAATTTTCCTGGTAACCCTCTAGAGGGGGATTCTTCAAAGACTTAACTGAGAGATAAGATAAATGAGAGAGCAGAAAACCTTTCACTCTTCCTGCGAAAGAAGCGATAAAATAAAATATCACTTACGATTCTTAATGCTTCAGTAAGGGTAATTAGAGTAGGTTATTAAATTTTTCACTGAAATATTAAATAGAATTTTCTCTACTTATATGAGTTTCGATGCACAATTACTATGGACCAAACAATATGAGGTTTGTTTGTAGGTTATATATGAGGGTTATTATAAGGGGTTGGTCTGTCGTTTATTTTTAGTATTTGTTCTGGGGTTATCACCTTTGTCTGAGGTCCAACTCCTTCCACAACGTCCACAACAACGATAGCTCCATCACACAATCGTACTGCAGTCGAAACCTCAGAAGAAAAATCTACATGTCCTGGAGAATCAATCAAGTTTATCAGATATTCCTTGGACTCCTCTGAAAATACACAATTTACTGTTAACTAGTGAAATGTGAAAATTAATATCGTACATGAAAAAATAAACTTGTTTTTACTACCGATGACGTGATATAATGCAATGGAACTACTCTTCATGGTAATGCCTCTTTCTTGTTCATCCCTCCGACTGTCCAAATATCTATTAAAAGGAGTAAATGTCATCTTCTGACAATCGTTTAAACTCAAAATAAATGTATTTTATTTACATTACCTGAGTTTCCCCGCCATCCTAGGAGATATGATACCATTGTTTGCTACAAGTGAATCAGCTAACGTAGTTTTCCCGTGGTCAACATGAGCCATTATACATATATTTCTTATGGCACTGGGATCTTTTTGCAGGTTTATCAATTTTTCTTTGCTAACTAGCTTCATCTTGGATAGGGAACGAAAGAAAATTTCGCTAGAGAAGTTTTAAACTTTTGACGTCAGCTTCGTCTTCGATGTGAAGGATGTCAAAGTGCAAATCTTCTGTTATTTTATCAAGGTATTACTTAGGTAAGAAGGTCATCAAGACTTTGCCTATTCATCAGCACTATTTTTGTTAATTCTTAAATTCGTATTTCGTGTCATCATTCGAAGTCAAACCATTCCATGCGCCTGATGACAAGAGAAGGTCGTAATTCTATGTTGTATATAAACGGTACAAACTAAAACTCTTGAATGGCGTTGAAAATTAGTGACTTAGATTGGAATAAGAAGAATGCTCCACAAACTACCAAACAATCTTGTTCACTGCCTCTCTTGTTCCTTTGTTTTATCAACTAATCTGCAGACCACTATGAAAAGATTAAGATATCTCAAGTATACGCCTCTCTGAAAGGTTATGGCTTACTCGGTAAGTTCGCGATTTTATGTTAATACTTTTAATTTGTATGTAATTGACTAATTCACTAAGATATGTCATATTTAATCTTTGTTTATTCGTGAACTAGTGTTCTAGTTTAATATATTATATTCACAAGAGTGGATGCGTGCTACCAGCAGCATCTTAAGAAATAAGTCTTTATCTTGTACGGAATACTTACCTTAAAATGATCAATACATGGATTTATTTCTGTATATTTTTATAGTGTGTTGAGGTATGGTTTGAAATTGGACATGAGGCGTCAGTTAGAACTAAGAGAACGCCAGAAGGATTTACTCATGATTGGGAAGTATTCGTGAGAGGTGTCGACAACGCTGACATTCACTATTTTGTAGAGAAAGTTGTTTTTTACCTTCATGAAACGTTTCCAAAACCCAAAAGAGGTACGTACATTACTCTTAACGTGTTAAACTGTTAATGGACAATATTTCATGTATTTTTATTACTTTGTAGTGGTGAAGGAACCTCCGTATTCGATCAAAGAGTCTGGGTATGCTGGATTCAATCTTCCTATAGAGGTTTATTTTAAGAATAAGGATGAGCCAAAAAAAGTTCAATATAATTATGATTTGCAACTGCAACCAAGTGGACCTCCTATTAGCAAGATTAAAAGGGAGAAGTACACCTTTTCAAATCCTTCAGAGGATTTTAGAAGGAAGCTGATACGAGGTGGTGGGGTAAGTTTATGTAATACTTCCATCAATTATCATTAAATGCATTGCTAGTGAAACCCTAACTTGATAGCTATGCCTTATGCATATTTCACTGTTTGACGACCTAGTACCCAATTGATAAGTTTTGGATTAAATAATTTTAGGTGGGGGTGCTGGGCTCAGAAGCAGTGGGTAACTCTGTTTCATCTGAAAAGAATAGTTCAGAAGAAGGAATTCCCTCTGTTCAACCATCAGTTAAACATTCAAGTCTCTCAGTAGCTGGAAAGCCTAAATTAAGTAGTGAATCAACAAAGAAAGCTAAAGTAAAGGTACTAACTTATGTTTTTGTTACTATAGATTTTTTTGGAAGTTTGAATTAGATTGTATTCAGAATTCATTCACCACTAACACAGTTTGATCTGATAATGAAGTTGATCATTTTTGCCAAGTCTTGACACAAAAATTGGGTGAAATCAGTGAAATTGTTGTAACTCAGAGCAATTTACCGCGTTATGTCTCACCATAATACATTTTTTTACTTGTAGGATGCCAAAATAGAGGATATAAAGCCAAGTAATTCATTTGCTGATTTATTTGGTCCTCCTATCAAAACTGCCAAGGTCTCTCCAGACCCAAAGAAACCTCAAAGCAAAGTTTCACCTGTTAGTAAGGAAAGCAAAGCTCTTGATAAAAGTGATAATACAGACAAGCATTATAGTGGAATAAAAACAAAACACATTCCACAGAAGGAGATAAAGAAGGAAAATGCTTCAAAAGATGGTGAGAAGAAAGATAAAAACAAAGATCGGGAACGTTCTAAAGATAAGAATAGTAGTAGCAGTAGCAAGCATTCCACTTCTCCTTCTAAGCTTGCAAAAGAAGAAGCTAGAAAAGCACAAGCAAGCGACCACAAGGAAAGGGTCGATGCAAAAAACAGTGATGTGAAAAGTGATCGAAAGAAAGAGAAGAAAGCAAAGGAAGAAAAGGTTAAGAAGGACAAACACAAAGATGTGGAGAGAGGGGTTACAAGTGAGAGAGGGGAAAAAAGTGAGAAGCATTCTAAAGAAAATAAGGAGAAAGAGGTGAAGAAGTCTCCTAAAGCTGTAAGCAAGGAGACAGAGAAAGTAAGAGAGAAAGAAAAGCATCGAGATTCAGAGAAAGACAAGCTAAGGCATAAGCACAAGAAGAAAGAGAAAGAAAAATACAAGAAAGTTAAGGATGAGAATAAAGAAAAGGCCAAGAAAACAGAGCCAAAAACAGAAGAGAAAGAAAATGGGAATACGACAGGTGAGCACAGGGGTGAAAAAAGAAAGAGATCTGAGAGTCGTTCCCTTAGTCCTTCTCCAAGACCTTCTCCAGTGACTCCTAATTCTCCAGAGAAACCTCCAGAAAGACCTCAACCTGTTGTCAAAGACAAACCTGCCAAGAATCCCCTGTCTCAGTTATTTGCTGAATTGGAAGAAAGCTTCAACAGCGATTCTAACTCATCCCCTCTCTCTGGAGATGAAGATGTTATAGAGCTACCAAAACCAAAAGAAAAGATATTTTCTCCACCAGAAGTAAAACCAGAGCCAATTAAAGAACCTCCCAGAGTAGAGGAAAAAGTAAAAGAGCCTGAAACCCCTGAAATTAGTGTAGAAAACACAAAATCAAGCAAACAGAAGCAATCATCTCATAGAGAAAAAAGCAGTCAATCGAGCACTGGTTCCAAAAGTAAGTCAAAAGAAAAAAGCAGTAGGAAAAAGGAGAGGGATTCTGGAGAGATCACTTCTGAGGACACTACAGAGAAAAAGAGAAAGAAACGCAGTAAAAAGGGGAAAGAAACAGAAGATGAGAATGAGGAGCGTAGGAAAGAAAGTGGAGAGACAGCAGATAGTGTTGGGAGGCAAGCTGTGGATAACTCCAGCAACTACAAGCACAAGTTCTCCAAGGAGTACTTGAGTGAACTGCTTGACCTTCAAAAGAAAATAATGACAATTAATGATGGTGAAGAGTTGCAGAAAGTTGTTCATGTTTTAGCTCAGAGTGGAAAGTATGAAATAAACAGTAAAACATTTGATGTGGATCTTTGTGCTCTAGACAAAAGTACAGTTAAAAAGTTGCAAGAGTTTTTTTCTGCATCATGACAAAAGGATGTGGTTATTGTGTGTTTTGAAACATTTCTTGAGTGCAATCCTAAGCTCAAAAGCTATAAAAATGTATATGTTTCACCAGTTTCTTAACATTATCACTGTGATGATAATGATAACCCTGGGGAAATTAAGGGCAGATGTGATTTGTTGCAGGAGAAAGCTGTGAATCTTTTGTTTTTACTTGGTTTGTTGCAATTGTTTTGTAATATGAACTATTGAGTCATCATGTTTAAGTTGAGATTTTTGGATATGATTTGGTATGGAGATTTTTGAGTTTTTATCAGTGAGACTATTTATGAAAAGTTGATTTGTTCCATTGTGGTGGGAACACTTTGCACAAATTTTAATTGATTTAATCACTGACATGTACAAAACAAAAATTAGTGAAAGGTATCTATAATATTGTATAATAAGGTTGAATGCAAGTGTTGCAACTAATTAACTTAAGTTGGCATCATGATGATATTGCTTTTATACATCTTGAATTATTGATTTATCAGGAAACAAAATTTTTTCAGGTGTCTTATTGTAGTATATGCATAGGAATGACTAATGAAATTGAATCAAAAATCTATGCAAGATTGTCTTTGAAGAGGAATTAATATTTCACATAAACAAGTGATTCAGTTGATTTTATAAAATGGGCAACTTTTTTCTTAAGCCTATCTGACAAATGTCATTGGCATTGTGCATTACTGATTACTTATTAAAGGTTTACTTTTGTTGATTAGATTTTGTCACAATAATGTTTTATTCCGAAAGATTTACTCATGTAATTGTTCTGTTGATTCAACCTGTACAGGAATTAATTGTTATATTTATTAATTTGGAGATGTCTGAAAAGTTTGTATTAGGTTTGTCCTTGAGCTGTTTATCAACTCATCTCCTTGTTAATTTTCAGTTTTTTTTAATTATTTTCAACTACAAGGTTGTGGAATATTTGGTGGAAATGTTTCTGCAGATTTTCTCTTTTTAAGCGCAAGGCCATTTTCGTGTGTACCTAAGTAGAACTTCACATGTACAGCAAAACATATTTCTTGCTCATGATCTATTTTAGTGGCAACATACGGTAGGAAGGACTATCAGTCATATTTTTTTGTCTGGAATGAGTGTGTATTGGAAAAATTTTCCTGAGGATACCTTCCCACTTCCCCATCTAGTCAAGTTTTGCCACAGACATACTTTATTAATTTTCTGGCCAATCTTGGGTATTCTAAGAATAATCTTCTCCTTCCAATGGTGTAGAAGATTTGGAACCCTAAACATGTTACTGAAGAATCTCCCACTGATGCTATAATGTAAAAATTCATGACTGAAAGCAAAATATACCTATATTTTAAGTAACACAAACAAATATTGGCACAAAAAATTTATAATTTTCCATAATATACTTTATATTGCAAATATTTTCATTGTAGTATTTGTGTTCCAATTGCATCATTCTATTAGGGAACATATTGTTTCCAATGAGGAATGGTAGTCAGTATTGACAGAAAGAGCTGGACCTAAAATAGGAGTTAGTAGAGGACTCCCAAAAATCACAGCAACAGTAAGAGAGAGAATGTCTTAATTTATATTAATCAGTCACTAAGGAGATTATTGAAAATTTTCACTTACATGTAGTTTTGGCTTCAGTTTATTTCAACTAAAATAAATTTCTTGCCTGAGTGTACTATATTATTGGTTAAACAAGTTCAATGATTTGTAATGATTTTGTCACAATGAAAGAAGGAATATTTTTATATTAAAGTTTATCTTCAAGTAGTAGCTTGCATGAGGCAGTTATAGTCGATCAGTTTGAGAAAAAGATCTTGCATGACCAAAATCAATAAAAACAAATATGTTCAACACCAAAGTGCCAGAATATACTGTCAAAAATTAAAGGTAGCTTTTAAAGGAATAAAAGACTGTGAAAATTGGTTTTGTTGATTACCAGCTCAGGATGTAATGCTGTAATTACTTTCATCAATACATTAGATTCTCTTCAATTGATGTCCATGTGTGTAGTTTTTATTACTTAATGCCAATTTTGTACTTTTTGACAGTTGTATAAGTCTTTTTGCCAAATCAAATCAGACCTTGTACTCAGATGTGTCATTAAAATGATCTGTCATAGTGTATATATTTTTGTTTTGCATAAATGGGAAAGTGTGTGTGAATATTTTGAGAAATTATTTCATAGTGAGTTTGCGATCATTAAGTTTTCATTGAACTGATTTCCTACAAAGGGTGAACTCAAACCTTTTATTGAAATAACTATTTTTTTTCACTCTGCCTTTTCTGCCAATGGAAACCATGAAAATCAGGAATCATGCTATATTCTGTTAAATTCCACCTCTGTTATGCATAACTGAGAGGATTTGAATTCTGCTGTTAAATTATTTAGCACTCTCTTCTTCTCATTACATGCAAGTCATATCTAGTGCTGTTATAATTGAAGTGTAATTTATTAAAATATATTCAAACTTGCTCAGTGATTGAGTAATTAATGAGAAAAACATTTTATGTGACTGCCAAATTGAAGTATCTCTTAATATGTCTGCATTTGTATTAACTAAAAATGAAGTCAAATTTCATTATTTTAAAAGTATGATTAACTTTACAAAACAAAAATTAGGGATACTTTGGTATAGGCAAGTGAATTTACATAATAATTTATTAAGGTAGTAGTAAATTAATATAAATTTCTTATATCCCCAAAAATTTCCTTAAATAAATTACTTTTGTGAAGTTGATACTGTAAGGTGAAAAGCAAAGTTTTTTCTTGACTTTCATTGTTTTGCACATTAACAATAATTTTACGTGATTCTTTTAAATTTAAGACCTGTGAAATCCAGAAGAAAAAGTCTTGTTAAATCATACTAAAATTATTCTTTGTGACTAAAAACTTGCCCAGCTTTCACCTTTCTCTGCGAAGTGTCTTTATACACAATGTCTGCCTTTAAAATGCAATGCAAAATAATGGTTTCGTTAATAAGCTTAAATGAAAAACTGGTTTTAGTGGGTGCTCAGGTTCTTTTTTATGATTGGAACTAAAAATTTTTCTGTACATTTGAGAATCTTGGGTATCTCATATTAGTTTTCATTGTCACCACTAGAAGGGAAGAAATAACTATAGCTTCAGCTCATTTTAAGCCATGAGATATGATACTCTCTTACCAAAGAAGAATGGATGTTTAATTTTATTCAGTCCTCATTCTAAAATGTGCAACATCATTCATAAAAAACAAAAAAGTTGTCAAACATTTTGTAAATTAAATGTTTACTAAATGTTCAAAATACAAAAGCATTCATGTGAGAGATAAAAAATGGAAGAAGTTTTAGTATGTGCATTGTCTTGAGTAAGAATATGGTCATTACCCTCAAAGGCATAATTGATATTCCTTATTTCTAGAATTAGCCTTTCCATCTTCATTGTCTTTCCAGAATCTACTAGCTTTCTTTCCCAATCTCCTCTTCCTGACATAATAGCTATTTTGACACCCTCCCTCTGCCCACCTTTAGGTCTTTTCACTTCTCAATAAACAAATGTCAATATAATCTTTCAATGCTCACATTGTCATTATAGCGTGGTTTCATAACTCCTGTTATTTCAAAATCTGTTAGAGTTTTGAATAGTTAATCGAATTTCAAAATAATTCCTCAAATCAAGTGTTTCAATTAATTTTTCTAGAGTAATAAAGCCAATAACAACAACTTCATACACTGTGAGGGTTTAGGTTGGAATGGGGATGTTCTTGTACAGCTTTGTAAACTTGAGTGAAAAGCTATGTGATGGAGTTCAAACAGTCTCATGACAAAAATGCATCACTTCCTTTGGGTTTAAAAGGGTCACCATATCTCTAATGAGCAGCATCATTTTTACATGACTTCCAACAAACTCAAATCTTTATCAATATATAATCATCATCAGCCCATTTCAATCCAACATTGGATGCAGGCTTACCCAAGTGTTTCCTAATTGTTTCTATTCTGAGCTTACCATTGCCACATCACCCCTAAGTACTTGATTATGTTTCTTTTCTATTTGCCCTTCAATATTCCTGTTAGCCTCTTCACTTCCCTTGGCAACCCACTGAGAAATTCTGATATCCAGTGGTTGTCATTACTTCCTGCCTCACTTCTTGTCCACATCCATTACAGCGATCTTATTTTATCTATGATGTCTGACACTACTGTCATCCACCTCAACCAGGTGTCTCTTTTCCTGTCACTTCTTGTGATTCCACGTTTACAACACTCCCATGCTTCTTTGCATTGTTTAAAAATACTGGGCTATTCCTGCATTCAACTCAAAAGTTTCACTTCTATACATCAAAACTTAAAAAATGCATTGGTTGAAGACCTCCCTCTTTAAAACCATTGGCATTCTTTAAGAACATGTGTGCTCCTTCTGAAGGTACTCCAGCCAAGTATAATTCTTCCAATTACTTCATTAATCCTACCACTATCAGTTGTCCAAGGTGAATGTATTCTGAACAGACATCCAAAGGTATTTCTTGAAGTTGCACTAGCACCTGTGCTACAAAAGAGTTAGCCATTGCTTTTGTTTTGGTTAAGGTTATCCAGTATTTTCTCACTGTGTTTAGTTCTTGAAGTAAGATCTTCTCTGCTGGTTGTTAAGAATACTAAATCATCCGCAAAATGCAAGTGACTGATGTAATCACTATCAATCTGTGGACCTCTCTCTCAAATTCCTATGAGATCCACCATGAGTGACTAGTTTAAAACTTACTCTGCATTTCTCTTTGATAAAAAGATTGCCATACTCAATTACTTAATCAAGTTATGTTTGGGCTTGAAAATGAAAAAATGTTGACATCCCCAAGAGCAGATGATGAGAAATCTCAAACCCAACCATCACTTCCCATGCACAAAAAGAAAGGTGCCTTAAAACCAAAATAAAATGTAGAAAGTTTGCTAGTTAGTATGTTACCACCATTTACCCTCTGGATCTGGACAAACATTTACTCAGTTTTCTAACTTCAAAATTTTTTAAATGCTGTCATACAACAGAATAAGGGCAATTTTCTAGTCTAATGTTACCAAGCTTGATTTTTGCAATGTTATGTTTTTCCACAAGAATACCATTAAACATTGGTTTTCACCCAGCAGATTTTGCCTCTCTTTCAGAAAGTTAAACTATTATTTTAAACTAAATAATACTATTAATAAGAATGATAGACATTATTCATACAAAAGAAAAATACATAAAGAATGGTGAACAAAGTGCACACATTTTTACCAAAATATTGTATTCCACAACCGTGGTTTTTACCCTTTAAGTCACCATCGGGTGACAAAGTAAAGTATATACATAAAAAAGGGAGGAAGGAGAGAAGGGGGTTGACAGAGTTTTCATTGCTGGGATCTGAGAAGGGAATGGAAAAAGGTTGTCTTAATGGTGAGAGTATTAGGACAGGAGAGGGATTTCAAAATTTCTAACTGTTCTAGAGAATTCAGTGAATATTCTTTCTTTTGAAAATGAAGATACTTCATTGTCCAAGAGCAGTGATCGCCATTCTCAAGAAGGTAGTTTGCCATTTGGGATGTTTCAGGGTAGTTGTTCTGAAAGGCCACCCCTACTAAACCTTTCCTTTTCCTTCCTCCTTTTTAATATACTGTCCATTCTACTTAATTAGACACATTGGGCTAGGACATTTTAGCCCTATTATTAGGCATAATAAAGCGAATTTCTATAAAAAATAAATATTAAAACTTTTTTCTAACATATTAATAAATTATTAAACAGAAACATGAATTACAGGAAAATAAGATGAAATGCATAAAAATGAATAAAATAATTATAAATAATAATTAATAGGTGCCTCTCATACTGCCTTCACTACCTGCCACAACACCTTCACTCTAAGGAATTTCATAGTCTATGTAAACCAAATCAAAACACTGTAAATTCAATAATGTTTAAATAAAAATTAAATAATTTTAGTTAAGATAAAATAATTTTTTTAACTAATTATGAACTCTTAAGGAAATAATAGATAGCTATGTACTCACAATCTTAATCTGCAAAATCCATTCATCAAGAGTAGACTGTCTCTTGTTTTTGGAAGTTTGCATTTCTACAAAATCAGTACAAATATTCAATGTGAATATAGGGGTCCATTTGTTTCCTTCTCGCATAAAATAACACTTTAGACCAAATATAAATGAATTTGCCTCTCAGATTCTAGTACAGATGGATCATCATTGTTGTCATTTTCTTCATCAATATTTTGTTTTTCAATTTAATTCCATCAACAATCGAGTTCTCACAGTCTTCATTTTCATCATAACATAGTAAATTGTCATCTATTGTAGAATATCCTTTGTTATTTACTACATGAACTGTTAATAGCATCATCCTTATTTTCCTGAATGCTCAAAATTTCCAGAATGTCCAAAGGTTTTAAGCCACAAACAGCAAGGCAGTTTTGTATGGTAATGGTTTTTATAGCTCTCCAGCTGTCAAAGACAAACTGTATTCCTTGCAAAAGGGACATTTTTCCACTTATCTCTATAGCGGTTGAAATACTTGTGATTTACCACTGATTTAATGCTTCTTCAACTTCTGGGTGCTTTCCATTAAGTTAATTTTACAAGTTCCTGTTTGTCCTTCCTGTAATGTCCATTCATCCTGCAGTTGATTCTCCTGTTGCAAGAGACATGCTATGGTAGATTTTGGAACACCAGTTATCTCAACCAGTCTGCAATGACTTGTACTGAATAGCTGGCTTTTAATTTTACTTGCCAGTGTTAAATCATTTCTCAGCAACTTTTAAATTTTTAAATAAGATCTACAAAACAGTGGTAACAGTATGCTATAAAGTAGAAGCATGCTACACCACTCAAGGATTAAAAACACAAAGGAAGCAGGTTGATAACTGGTAGTTGCCTTACGCCACTGGAAGCTTGAGGGGAGTCAATCTAAATCTAGTTGTCACCTATGTGCCCTTACAATGTTCCTATCTCATGTACTTACTTCTACTTACTTAATACCGCTTCTTTGATGGACAATGATAGATGGCTGACTGGAAGCTCACGTCTGTTACTGTCCCAATTAAGCGATTGAATTATGAATTACCTTCAGTTTGGTTTCTGTTCCTTGAGATTTGACTCAAATATGCAGCTGCCCCAATAAAACAGTGGCCCAATTAAGTGGAATTTTACACACACATATATTCAAGTTTTAAGAAAATAGGGGTGATAAGGTAGTTCAGACAGCAAGAAAATTGCATGCTACTTTGCCTTGCAAACAGAAGACCACCTAATAGACAATACTACTGTCGGATTGAAAATGGTATAGACCTGGATGTTGATGCGTTCCCCTTTGATGATCTGCCATTATAATGGGACATTTTATACATCATTAGAAAGAGCATTTATTTGCCCTTAAAATGATATACATTAAGAGTCATTAAGAGTACATTAAGAGTCTCCTGCTTAATCTGAGTCTATGTAAACCAAATCAAAACACTGTAAATTCCCGCTAAGTCATGACTCGGTCATCTTCACACCTTTCTGAAACAATGATAAGGTGTCACAGAAAAACCAAACTTTTAGTAGAAATATGGTATATATTCCTGAAGCATATTCTGCATTTCTGAGACCCCGTCGAGATTTATTTACCTTTTATAAGTGTGTGAATTAAAAATCCATCTCCTCCTACAAATTCGATCCTATGCAGTTGAAATTTTACTAGGTACTATTTAAACGATTTAGAAAAAAGGAGCAAGGGCGATTTTTCCTAAATGCATTGTGGGAGGAGATACGAGGGTAACTATAAAGACGATGTTGCTCCAATGAAACATCACTGCCACCTCCTCAGAATGGGAAAGCACACCTAGCATTAAAACCATGCTGAGTGTGCCATGGCCACCACAGGAAGTAAAACTCTTCTCTAGTCTAGTCAATGGAAAAAATGGTGTTTGAGCAACTCAAAGGTAAATTCATCCATTCCTTAAATGCAACTATAACTCAGTAACTTCAGAATGTGATTTTGCTTGACCAAACAGGGTCCATACCACAAATTCGTTTGAAATTGTTTGCAAACAGATACATCTTTTACGAGTACATAGAAATTTCCGAGAATTACCTTGAGGGAAAAGGATTGCTTAGGAAGGGAATTATAGTTGAAACAATCAATGCTTGTCCCTTCAAACAAATTTCCATGAAGCTCCATTCTTAATAGCATTGAATTATTTTCAGAAACTATGTTTAGGGGCATGGTAATCTTTGTCGAGCACTTTCATTGAGTTTTTGCGAGAAGGGATCTTCTTTATCTGAACTTACACACCTGTAGCCTGCTGTCAGATTCTCTTAGAAGGTTAACGACATGAGCTCTACCTCCTGATGTGACGAGGGATTTACTGGGAAAATTCACTGGTGTCAAAGCAGAGTTCGAGAGGGTACAATGTTTCCTCTTAGGCCTTTATGAGACTACCTGGTTAGTACCATTGAAACTTCTTTATCGCTTTTGTAAATGAAACTGAGACGATCCTTCTTGGTCTTGGTCACCTCCCTTCCCTGGAAAATTTTATTTGCTCTTTAAGAGTAGTTGGTTCTATTTTTTGGACAGAATATACTGTTAAATAGCATTTACGAGAAACCCATATATGTCTTCAACCTTTTGGTGCTATAGCGCATCAATAATATTCAGAATTAATTCATTGTGGAAGTGGCTTAGTATCCAAAAAGTTACAGCTAACATGCTTCCTCTAAAGAAAACTGCACTTCCCTACCCATCCAGTTGATACTTTCTACTGAGGATAAATCTAAAGGGTATGATCGGAAGAGACCTAAGCTAAAATGCCTGTAGAAATACTGAATTCAAGTGTTAAATCTTTCTTTGAAAAATTGAAAACAGAAGAAATTGAGGTTGTTCCTAGCCATATAGTGAATAATACAGTGCTATGTTGTGGTATTTCTGAGCATACCATTAACATTATCAGTAAGGAAATTAGGCCAAGTGATCATGGAGTTATATATTACCAAAAAGGGTGTCCTAGAAGACCCTGAATTGTATTAGATGAATTTTCCAAGGCGTTCTCAGAAAAAACAACTTTTACCTGTGAGAAGTTTACCTAACAGTTGCTAATGTATTAGCTGATTTGCACGAAGAATATGACAAATTTTCCTAGTTTGGTATATCCATAATGTGTCTTGTAATCAGGGGATTGGGTTTTACGTTTAGAAGATATAACTGTAAATATAAATGTATAAGACATGAGCAGTTCTTGTGGCAATTCCTAAGGGGAAGACAAGTAAAAGTACCATAATCTTTTGTGTCTCAATAGGATCCTCACTTGCAGTTATGACCAAGGCACACTCAGCATGGTTTTAACGCTTGGTGCGCTTTCCCATTCTTAGGAGGTGGCAATGACATTTTGCCAGCACAATGTCATCATTATAGGCCCCCTCATAACTCCTTCCCCGAAGCATTTAGGAAAATTCACCCTCACTTATTTTTTCTAAATAATTTAAATGGTACGTGATAAAAATTTCAACTGCGTAGGATCAAATTTGTAGTAGGAGATCAATTTTTAATGCAGACACTTATCAAAGGTTAATACATCTCAATCAGATCTCCGAAAGGCAGATTATGTTTCAGGACTCTTAATGTACATAGTTTTAAAGGCAAATAAATGCTCTTTCGAACAATATATAACATGTCCCATTATAATGGCAGATCATCAAGAGGGAACACATCAAAGTCTAGGTCTATACTATTTTCAATCCAACCGTATTCCTGATTTGAGTCCTGAGTCTCTGGTACATGAAACACAAAGCCTTAAAGAAGAGGGACCTATTATTTTCTATGAACATCAGCTGATATAGTATAGTAACAATTTTCAAGAAAAATCAATACTGTATCTCATATGTATCACATATATATGATCACTCCCTCAAGCCAAAAAAAATCAAGATTATCACCAAAGTAAAGAAACATTTTTATGTACAATTTATTTACAAATGTTGGTTTAGTAAGTATAAAAATTCAAACATATTGGCCATAAAATACCAAACTTAAATACACATATAAAGATTCTTAATAGAGAATCTTACAATATGTCCCACAAAACTATCATTATTTTAAATCATAGAAATTGATGAAAGGCACAAATTGAATCATCAAACCATTTGAAACTTACAGAATAACTGGATAACATGTATAACTTTATCAGGAGTCTTGCAGTTGAATGGCATTTACCTGAAATAACTTACTACCTGCAAACAATGTAAAGAGTGTTGAGATTTTAATTACTTTCATAAGATTATATAAAACTGGATTGTATAATCATCCAAATTCAAATATTTTATTTATTACAGATATAAACTAAGTGCCTGTTCATACATTTGTTCCGTGGATTCCATGGATTCACTCTGACTTGGCTCTCCATTTGAGATATGATCACTAGTCGGGGGTATAACAAGTTCTTCAGTACTCTCACTATCAATTCTACGCTCTGAAACAGGCAAGTTCAGGATAACTTTCACAGAATCAGGCAATTCTTCAGCTGCTAATAACTGTAAATATATTGCCTCTGCCTTTATTAGGATATCTTGCAAATTTATATGAAGGGACAAGTCGTTGATGTGCTGCACAGAAAAAAAGAAAGGAAAGCAATATTAACATGAGTTCAGTAACTCGATATACTATATTAATGCCTTGAAAGAATAATAAGGTATAAAATTATACTAAAAATAAATCCATACTGTAAATGACCCATAAATAGGATAACCAAATGTATTCAGCAGAGAGGACACAGACAAGTGTGGATGCTAAAAATGCCAGACAAGTATTGGGGGGAACATAATCGAAGATTCCCTGCTAATATTTAATCCAAAAGAAGAATCAGATCTAAGAAATAAAATCTAGCTTTAATACTTGACTTGTTTATTTCTACCTTTTTTGTTAGTGAAGTTGTTACTGGAGGCTAAATTTCATAACCTATAGCACTGCTTAATCTCCTAAATACATAAAAATGCTTCATGTTCCCTTTGGATTACATGTCGAATGAAACAGAAAAATTCAAGTGAGAATATAGCAAATGCCCATTTAAAATGTACTTCCTGATTATGCCGCATTAGTCCAATATTGCATGTCTGCATGGCTCCCACAGACTACAAAATCAATATTTTTAGAATTAGAATTATTTTTGAAAAATAAATTACAATGAATACTTAATTCTACAGATAAAGAAATTATTTTCCATTATATTATTATTTCCAATTATACTCCATCTCCATCAAGTCATGGTGTGGGAATAGGTAAATACTCTTCTAAAGAGCTTTCAGGACAGCTTGCACAGATTGAAAATGAAGATTCAAAAAGCTCCAGGGTATTTGGGATGGCCTACAGCAAAATAAAATTGACATACTTTTTACTGTGGCAAATGTACAGTCACTTGCAAAAGTCTCAGGGCAAGTTCTGTTACCGCTCTAGCGGCCGAGCAGTGCACTTAAAATTTCTGTTGGTAATACGTACTTTGCAGGTAGGAAGGTAAACAGTGGTGGGGGTATATGTTTTGGAACTTAAGGCAAGTGAGGGGAAAGAAGGTATTACTGCAGAATTTTAGGGAACCGGATTCGAACAAAAACTGCACCCCGCTCATTTAGAAAGGTCTCAAAAATTTGCTTCGAAAGACTACTTTTCCTTTCCTGAGCTTATCATAGAACGGATTACATTCCAACTTTAATGCTCAGAAGTATACCACTCATCTCTTGTAGTTTTCTAAGAAAGCACTCTTTAGTACTAGCTGGTTTTCGAGAGTTCTTGGATTTGGTAGGGGATAGAGTATGGCAATAAATGATGACTTTCTGTCATGCCTTTTTAATTCTTGAAACAGTTCTCTTTTATAAAATCCTAATGATTCTTAGTGATATACCGAGGAGATCAAGATGTTAATGGTAGAATTCCCTTCCATATTTTGTAAATATGTTTAAATTTTCCCCTTCTTTAGTGGTAACGATACATAACTCCTTCAGAATTGCATAATAATAAGGATTTTAAACATTCATAATTTGTTGATTGATTCTTCTTTATTCTGGCTGAAAACCCATAACCACCGGTAGTATTAAAAATTGTTGTGGATTCTGCTTTGTCTTAAAGTAACATATAGAAAACGTCTGATAAAGACATCCTGTTTTATTTCTCATCTTAAAATACTATTTTTCAGAATAATGGCATGAAAATTGAGATGAAAGTAATGAAGTTTAGAAATACGACCCTATCCTTTAAGCCAAATTTGGAGCTGTTTACTAAGGCCTTAGGATAAGGAAGTCAGCAATAATCAGGAGTAAATCAAAGTAACAAATGCACATGTCATGAAATAAAGCTATAAATGAATATTATAAAGTAGTTGAGCGATGGCAGCGGATTTACATATGACCATGATTGTTTTTATATCATAGATTTTCATGAAGTTCTCTGGTAAAGGTAACAATGAAAATATAGTAGAAAATGGCAAATTAGTTTTCGTTAGATTCATATTTCTATTTCCCATGCTAGCGTGATAGTTTTTAATAGAAAAGCATTTATTTGTTGGAGTAATAGAGCCAAATTTAAGGTAACACTAAAATATAATTTCTTTAATTTGAGGTAAATGTTCATCCTGAAAGCAGCTTAAAAAGCAAAAATATCAGCATTAGCGCTCATGTTCATATCCTAACCTAGTCAATGGTCGAAGTCCCTGGAAATTATCTCAATGTCGCCAGGCTGTTCATCTGCCTGAATCAGAAAAGCTTTTCTTTTCATGGAACCTATATCAATCGCAGACCAAAGTCACCTTCAAACCATTCCAATGGTGCTAGGCAATGTATCTATTCGAAACTGGTTCCCTGCAATTCCTCTCATTCACCTTTAGTTCCAATACATATAACCCCACAACAACCTTCCTACCTGCAAAGCACATATTACCAACAGAAATTTTAAGTGTATTGTTTGGCTGCTAGAGTGGCAACAGAACTTGCCCACAGACTTTTGCAAGTCATATATTGCAATACATAAGAGATGCCATAACTAATCAGATTAATCTCCATTTCCTAACAATTTAAGACAAAAAATTGGTACTAGGCAACAGCTGAACTTAACCACTCCCTATAAGCTACCATCCTCATTACTCTTCCTGCCCCAGTATTTAGAAAAAGCTGAATAATAGCTCAAAATGTTGACAGAGGACAGAAAGTGAAAAAGGAAGAAACTTCCTCCTTCAGATCTACACCTGGTCACTCTATCCATAAACGGACATTTATGGCCACTATTCCTGCACACCTTAAAAATTGGGAAACTAGTTGAATCGTTTGGTTACAGAAACATTGTGGTCTTGAAATTTTAATGATGAGGCAAGAGGTCTTTAGGAGAACTGCTGAAATTCCATTATGAGCACAGCCTAGCTGTGTTCTGCAGTTCTCCTAAAAACCTCTTGCCTCATCATTAAAATTTCAAGACCACAATGTTTCTGTAACCAATTAATTCAACTAGTTTCCCAATTTTTAAGATGGTAAGTGTAGTGGCGCCAAACAGGGAATTATTTATTATTATATACGAGGTTAAGGTGAAAAGTTCTCGTCCTGACAATGAAAGACTGCGATTTTCAGTTAAAAGTTCAGTTTCAGTAAAAAATTATTTTATTTTTCTACATAATCTCCCTTGACTTCAACACACTTGGTCCAGCGTTTCTCCAACATCAGTATTCCTTCCCGGAAGTAAGAGTCTGGAAGGCTGTGAAAATATCCATCTACAGCCCTCTCAACTTCAAGCGAAGTGTTTCCCAGAAAAAAATTTATTCAAGTATGGGAACAGATGGAAGTCTGAGAGAAAGTGCTAAATCAGGAGAATAGGGGGGATGGTCGAGCAAATCGTACCCCAAATCCCATAGTTTTCCCATCACCAATGCACCTTTGTGAGCAGGTGCGTTATCCTGGTGAAAGATGATTTTTTTCTTCTTCAAGCCAGGCCTCTTCTCGCGAATTTTGGCATCCAGCTGGTCAAGAAGGTTGGAGTAATATTCACCTGTAATTGTTCTGCCTTTTTCAAGGTATTCAATTAACAGGATCCTTTTCGCATCCCAAAACACACTGGCCATGACCTTTCTGGCAGATGCGATCGACTTTGCTTTCTTTGGCGTTGAGCCACTGGCTTCCACCCACTGCTTCGACTGCTGTATCCATGGTGACTAATCACCACACAAAATCGGTCTGTGCCCTCTTGAATCGGTCCAAACATTGCTGCGAAAATCGCTTGCACATTTGCTTTTGATTGGCATTCAGCAGATGCGGCACCCACCTTGCGCAGAGCTTTCGCATCCCCAATTCTTTGTGCAAGATGTTTTGCACCCTTTTTTCCGATATCCCAATGGCCTCAGCTATCTCACTCACCTATCGTCCAACACGATATCATGCACCTTTTTGATGGTTCCCAGTGCGGTTGCGGTTTTTGGCCGTCCTTCACGTGGGTCATCTTTGAGGGATGTGCAACCACATTCAAATTCAGCTCCCCACTTTTTAACAGTTGACATTGAAGGAGCAGAGTCCCCGTTCACTTTTGTCAACTTCGGATGAATTTCCTTAGGGGTTAATCCATCCAAAACGAAGAATTTTATGACCGCACGATATTCAAGTTTATCCATTTTAACGAAAAACATGAAAGAAGTCTACTGCAACAATACGTATAAACAAACTACTTGAGAGAACAAGTTGAAACTTGTCTTAAGAACATCTCTGTGTCAGGCTGAGAACTTTTCACCTTACCCTCATACATAAATTAAATTAACCATGGCACACTTTCACCAAAGACAAATTTATTATTGGCTTTCTGCTGCCCAATGATCAGCACAGGCAGTCTAATTTTGAGCTTATCAATAAAACTTCCACTCATTAATAAGGATTGTGAGAGAAGAAATAGAATACTGCTACCAAATGCCCTATATTAGAAGTGTTCATAATAGCAGTAACAACATATACACTTTTATGCTCTTTTTCCGTACTAAGATCCTTTTATACATTAATATTTTCCATTTAAAATGGCATATGTAGAAACGTATAGTAACAAGCAATGATAATAAATAAAATTAATAATTACCTTTAAAATTTCTGTAAAGCCATATTCATTTCCAATTAGTACATCTCTTTCAGTATCTAAAATAGCTAAGCAAATGAAGAGATGAAAATTGGGACCAGGTAAATCGGACCACAGGACCTGGAATGGAATATTGATCAATTATAAAGTTGTGATCCTAATTCTCACACTCTAAATTTATCACCTCTTATTTTTTATCTAAAACTTATCTGAAATGAAAACAAGTTTATTCAAAATCAGCTTTCATCATTAAGTATTGGCATCTAGCTTAAAATTACATCTGCTACAAAGGTGAAGCTTATTGAAAATGTTTAAATTGATCCCTATCTATGACATAAATTTGCAAATGATTATCAGTATAATGAAAATCCGACAAGAAAGAGTACATAATATTTATCATCAATAATAATTTTATACTATAATTAGCCTTGACCTAACTTGTTTCATTCATTTAGATCTTTTCATTATTAAACTTAATGAATGACTCATTGCCTTAAAATAAAGTCCTAATGAAAAATTACCTTTAAATAGGTTCATACATGGATTTCTGATTCATTACAACTGACAATTGTCAGATCAAGTAAATAATTTCAGCAAAAACTTGGCTCTATTTTCCAGCACTTGGTAGCATATAAAATGCCTCAGCACAAAACATGCACCCTAATTTTCAAATTTTATACAGTAAGTCAGCAAAATAAAATTTATTTATGTTTAACCCTTCAAAATGTTGTGGTCCATTTCAGGCAGACTGGTTTATCAACCTAATAGGGATAATTAGGTATACCATAACTTGCTAAAATATCACCATGTTTTCTTTAATTCATAAAGGCATTTTCTACTGACCATTATCAGACAGTTTCATGGGTTTCTTTTAGTAGAGAAAGTAAGCTTATAGAAAAAATTGTTTACATTCACCACATAAAATCTGAATCAATTTTTCAGTACATGAAAAAAAATTATGCAATCCTTCCACAGCAGACAAATTTGTTAACAAAATTTTATTCTCAATAATGATAAGACAGCCTTATAAAATGTCTGTCATACGGTGTGCAAGAATAAATGTCATAGCAGGAGACAAACAGGCCTCCAAATACCCATGTAGGTAATGCATTCGACTTTGGTAAAAGTAGTTCCGGGTTTGATTCCCAGTGGGGGCTCAAGTGTGAAATGACCTCAGTTGTCAAAATGCTTTTAAAATTTCTATTACTAGCAGGAGACAAAGTAAGTAAGTGGAGTGTTTTACTCAGCAAGATTCTGCATTACTACAGGCTCTACATAGCAGCATCCATAATTCAAAGGGTCAAGTAAAAAAATATAGTATTTGAAAAGCTTTAATAAACTATTAAGTTAATGTGCAAATATGGATGTTAAGGCAATATTAAAAACAATGAAGTCGTCCTTTCACACTTATTTATTCTAATTTCAATATAAGACCAACCTCCCAGAGAACCATGATATCCTGGTATGAAAATTCTCTTTTAAAGAGTATTAAAAGCCACCGAAAGCAAAAGAATAAATTATCAGATTCATTGCTTTCCAGGTAGTTTCCCAACTCACGATCAGTAAATCTGATCAGTATGTTCAAATTTTTTAACTGTTGCTTTATTCCAGCTTGGTCCATCTCAAAATTTTTACTCTGGAACATAAACAAGAAGAAATATTAGAAAATTATCATAATGCAACCCTCTTTACCAATGGCATACAAACCTACCATTTTGTTCATGAATCCAACAAAACACCAGAAGGCATCCACTTCATTTTCCATCAAATAAAGAATAGGGCTCAACAAGTCACTCATGCCTTGGACATAGCCCAAGTCAAAGTTATACATGACATAGGTCATTAAAATATCATATAGTAGCTGCACATTGGGGTTATCATTCCCTTCAAAGTAAGGAATAGTGCGATCTGTCCTATTTACATCTTTTTCTGAAATAAATTTTATAGTTTGATTTCAAGTAGAGTAACTAAAACTTACATAATATAGTTGAAATTAAACAAAGGCACCTTTTAACTTGCAGTTGTACATAGGTAAATATTAATATGTACTACATGTAAAAATATCATAAATTTAGGATATACAACAAGAGTTTTCTGACATTTTTTGGTGCATTTTATATTATCAATAAAAAGTATTTATGATTTAATAAATGATGATGATGAGTCTATTTATTAAGCAAATTAGAAATAACTGACACAAACTTTACACAAGTATCTTGAGAAAGGAAATACAATAAAGATTCTTACTCTAATCATTTATTATAGACTTAAACGTTTCATGAGTTACAAAATTTACTGAAGGTCTTCCACTTAATTTACAAGATGAATGTCAAAAGTTTTGATGAATGAAAAGTTACGCTTAAGATTCATTATTTACACCATATATGGTTAATGACTTCATTGTTATGATTCATCTACCACCAATACAGTCACATTCTATGGAAGATAGTTGACATGGCTGGCAATCAGAATTTGTGAGGAACATTTGAGTTCAGCTGAGGAGTAACATCTTTATTCATTGTTTGTGAACTTAATTTGGAAAGCTTCTTTATCATTATGATTCATTCAGTTAGAATTCTCTGCTTGTATACTCCACGCATACAATTGGAAGTGAATGCCTATGTGTTTTCAAAATTATGAAGTAATTAAATATGCACTTGCATGAGGAGAATAGTTAGTACCCTGGCTCATTTGATATGTTGACTATCCATTGTTTTATTGTGAGATCAGAAAGGCACCATTATTATTGGTATTTATGGTACTCTCTATTTTCTGTTGAGAATCAACAGGCAATTGCTACTTATACATCAGTCTCAAAAAAAATTGCATTTCCTAGGATTAGTATAAATCAAGTGGACATACAAATTTGAGTTAGTAAACCCAAAGAGAACCTTCCCTAGAATCCTTTACTGAGAACTCTAAGGGCTTTACTAAATGTTTATGATGTTTATAACTGATCCTTGTAAGCCAGAAAACGTGGATATTTGGTCTATAAAAATTTCCTATATTTTTATTTAAAACGCAAATAATACATTACTTGCTAGTGGGCATTATTTCTATACTATGATTATAATAATTTACATACTTTTTACCATTTATAAACCTCATTTATAGCTTCAAAAGACATGGCAATATGGGTATAACTTTTGTCGATAAAACAATTTTGCATTTGTTTACATTGTTGGCTATGATATAATAAAACTTCCACTCATTAATAAGGATTGTGAGAGAAGAAATAGAATACTGCTACCAAATGCCCTATATTAGAAGTGTTCATAATAGCAATAACAACATATACACTTTTATACTCTTTTTCCGTACTAAGATCCTTTTATACATTAATATTTTCCATTTAAAATGGCATATGTAGAAACGTATAGTAACAAGCAATAATAATAAATAAATTAATAATTACCTTTAAAATTTCTGTAAAGCCATATTCATTTCCAATTAGTACATCTCTTTCAGTATCTAAAATAGCTAAGCAAATGAAGAGATGAAAATTGGGACCAGGTAAATCGGACCACAGGACCTGGAATGGAATATTGATCAATTATAAAGTTGTGATCCTAATTCTCACACTCTAAATTTATCACCTCTTATTTTTTATCTAAAACTTATCTGAAATGAAAACAAGTTTATTCAAAATCAGCTTTCATCATTAAGTATTGGCATCTAGCTTAAAATTACATCTGCTACAAAGGTGAAGCTTATTGAAAATGTTTAAATTGATCCCTATCTATGACATAAATTTGCAAATGATTATCAGTATAATGAAAATCCGACAAGAAAGAGTACATAATATTTATCATCAATAATAATTTTATACTATNATGGAGGTGATTATTAAACACGATTATTATTACTATTATCTCTGACACAAGCATTATAAATTCAAAATGATGAATAAGGTATGAAAAAATTTGAGTTCTGCATACCAATCAAATTTTTCCTTTCACGGAAATATGAGAAACGTGATTCCTGATCTTCAGTCATGCTCTTCCACTGATGCTTCATTTGAATATATTCCTCTACTTTCCTCTTTCTTATTTCCTGCCACTCTTCACGAGTAGCAGTGGAAGGCATATAATCCAATAGGAACTTCCATGCATCATAGCGAAGAATTGGAGAGATACCCTAGAGTATAAACCAAAAAGAAATGCAAAATCATAGATTTATTTCAATATGTCATAGCTTTGCAGTCACTCTATTTAAACTACCTCTACCCTCTATAAAATCTTCATAAACCTATTTTTGTGCATATTAAGTGAAATGACAAGCCCTAATGTTAACCTTTGTTCACTATTAACTATTCCAATCTAAACAAATTAATATTGATTGTAAGTTATAAAAGACAAAATGGACCAATTACATAATATAATGTTATAATATGTCATGTAATCCATTTCCATAATAACCAGCTTCCACTGCATTTTATAGTTGAACAATGTGGATTTAACTATACAAAGGGCTTCACTTCAACTGATTAAATATTATTCAATACAAACACCTTGATGCACTCACCCCTCGAAATATTTTCTCCTTAAGCTCTTTGATATTGATCATTCTTCCATCATCATCAAAATGTTTGGCCCACTCCTCAAGGGAAACAGGAGGGCCTCGTTTTACAGTTGGCCTTGGAGGTAGTTTTGGAGATGATGAGGGAAGAATTATTTCATATTCCTCCTCCTTTGCTGCAGCATCTAATGTGCTCATTCGAAGCTGAATCAAATGCTTTGTCACATCTTCCAGAGAACTTTCCCCACCTAAAGCTTGTACCCCATGATGTACTACAAGATACATGAGTAAGCACATTGTTAGGTACTGATATACAAGAACTTGTACAGTCAAAAGCAGAAAATAACCAAATCCCACAGCAAAGTCATCTCACTATAAAGATTTTCCCTAGGATCTATGACAAATGGAAAACCATTACAAATACATATGTATAAGAAAAGGAAATATACTTTCCATAGTGCTTTGCCTAATCAAGATTTGGAATACCTTAGTAACCAAGGGTAAAACAATATATAAAATTTCAAAATCTAGAGCGGAGCATTCAAAATTTGTCAACCTTGCAAGTAATTACACAAAAGATGAATTTCAAACTATCCTATGTAAACTGCCTAAGCTATTTACCGTCTACTTTTGAAGCTATGAATTTTAAATGATCAAATTTTTATTTATGTGAACGTTAGATAGTTCCATTTAAAATATGGTTATTCCTCATCAAACACAGTGGGCATATAACTATAATTATAAGATAATAGGCAAGACCAAATAGTTTCTATAGAGAGCAAAATTTGCAACATCACACTTATTTTGATGATTGGAAGATGCCAAAATTTTAGAGGAGGAGGATAAAAGATTAAATACTTGTCTCCAGCTAAGTAAACTCAGATTTTCACCTTTATAAATTATAAAAATAGAACTTAGAAGAAAGAAAAAT
This sequence comes from Ladona fulva, assembly GCA_000376725.2. Taxonomy (NCBI): domain Eukaryota; kingdom Metazoa; phylum Arthropoda; class Insecta; order Odonata; family Libellulidae; genus Ladona; species Ladona fulva. The sequence continues at coordinate 443,295 of KZ308613.1, forward strand.
AGACAATAGAAAATCATACATCTATCACTGAAAGGCTTTTTCATTCAACACTTCCCAGAACTTTGCAAATATAAGACAATATCACGTCACAGAAGATTTCCAGCTCACAGTTTTTAAATCCTCTATGATTAGTAAGAGAAGATTTTCATCTCCCTTACAAGAGATGCAGGAAAGAATGGATACCAAATCTCCTGGCATTTAGGCAAATGCTATGAAACTTAGGAAACAAGTTCAATGGGTTACAAACTTAGCACATTTTTAATATCTGTACCCAAACTTAATATGGAATCATAACAATTTTAATTAACACAATGATCAGGGATACTTAAGGTAGTTCTTTAAACTGAGGATATATGTAAAAACTGCTATTTCATTAGGAACAGTTTCTTACACATTAACCGAAGAATAGTCAAGAGCTACAAATGAATAGAAGGCTTTCCTTTGACATTAATTGGACAGACTTTTTCTTGATTTCCAGCCAGTTTGGGATCGGTCCCAATATTTCACATGCTCTCTCAGTTTAACACCAAGAAGCTGGCAGCAGATTAAAGATTAAAATTATTTAAAGAATTTTAGTGCTGTAGTAATAAACTTAATCCATCATCTATTACATACTTTTCTCTTATGAAATACAAAAGAAAAGACAAAGTATATCAATATAGAGTGCATGCAAATGTTTAGCTTCCTGTTATCCTCACACAAATAAAAGCATCCTGAAAAGCTGTGGGACATTGCTCAGCATTATAGTTAATTGGTACAAGCATGAACACTTACCCAGCATAAAGAAAGTATTTGCTTTAAGACAGGATTAATATTTCTTAATTTGCAATAACTCTGTTAAGAATCAAAAGGTGTTTTTGGTAAGCACGTAATGATTAATTTGGTTATATCAATCTGACTGGGAAGTCAGTAACATGAAAAGTAACAATAGATTAACACACAAGACCTTTCTCTAGCCAGAAAAGTCAGATTAGCTGGGACTTGAACCAGGGACCTTGAGTTTGGAGTTTTAACAGGTTAACCACTCTGCTACTGTGGCCAATAAACTATTTTATAAATGTGAAACAAAAAACAATGCAGGCCTAATCTTATTAGAGATCACTAATTAGTCTGCAAACTATTTGGTGGCTTAAAATTAAAAAGCATGATAAAGTTCATTATAAAATATTCAGTACCTAACAAAACAGGTGATTATAAATTAAACTTCAGATTTTGTAATATTTATCTTCACTTTAAAAAGCTTAATTTGAATAAATGATCATATCACCTTTCATAAAAACTGATTTATATTATTTCACACAGTTAAAGTGATGAATAAAAAGCAGTGGCATACATAATTGAATTATTAAGAAATGGGTCCAAGGCTGTCAGGAATACCCATTCATGGCACTACGAAATATGGTATAGCAAAACCAATGGTTATATGTTATCTACATATATAATAATGAGCATAAGATACATAAATGGATATTTCCAAGGTAGCAAACAAACAATTCAGATAAAAGAATATCATGTTCTATAGTATGAGGGTTTACCCTGTGATGATTCTACATTTTGCAATTTTGAGAATCAAAAGTGGAAGTCTTTGATATACTACATTTTTTCAATGCCACTGATGACTTCTTAAGGTTGAAGCGATTTTTCTTCATTTTACCTATTTTTTTATTTGTAGGTTGTAAAAATGCGAAATACATTACTCAATAAATTTTTTCANCGTGTCAACTCAAATGGGTAGAAGAGCCCCCAAAAACTCATACCATAAAACTGGAAGGTCAGAAATTAGCTTTGGAGGCCTAGAGGTTATGAATTGCAATCGCTAGGACCTCTTTCTTTCAACGCGGATAGCTCCGTACCATAAAAGTGCAGCTAGGCCTTCAATCCCAGAATCTCTTCGCACAGCTGCACGAAGACCGTAATGAGGGCCACTCACTCATACCAGTGGCTTAGGCTCTCCGTAAATGGGTGGATTGGGGAGAGAAAAGCTTCTAGTATTTGGGATTTACCAAAGAAAATTGTGGGTTTATTAGAGTACATATCTGGTCAACTTGGAGTTAGAATGTTTTGCCAGTCATCTTGCGATTGGGGCGGAGCAGAAAAGTTCTTACATAGTGCATACTTTGTAAATAAATATGCAATATTTTACTGTATTATAAAACTTTCAAGGGGACATGCACCTTAGTGTGAAAGGGATTCGTGCGAAACATTCAGGAAATTTTCCTTGCTCAATAATAATAGACATGTGTCCCACCTTTCAGACAATTAGGCTTTTCTTATCACAAAATTAGCAACTGAACATCGATGTTAGGCAACCACGCAATACACGCTATATCGTCATCTGGATCTCGCAACATTCTCAGTAAAAAAATATTTTTTTCAATTTTTCTATGAATTACTTATTTTTTAGCAGGATAGCTTTATCTTTATACTCTGCAAACAATTTTTTATCCTTTGAGTCAACATTTATTCCATATGATTAGGGATTAGGTAATATAATAATTTCAAATAAGTCAATAAATAAAAAAAATAGGTGGCATCCCTTTTTGCCATTATGCATCAATGATGAGAGCTAAAATGTATTATATATAAAAGAAGTGCATACAAAAATATTCAAACGATACTCTCAAGTTAGAAAAAAATATGAACATTCATCACTAGTAGGGTGGCAGCCTTGCTTTTATATTTGTGATAAAGACATAAATTTCTTATCATACTAATTTACAATAGTAAAATACGTAATATTAACCTTTTTTCAACAGTTTGAAAGCTCTCAAATAAATGTTAACAAAATTTATTTTTTAAATTTGGCAGCCCTGTTTTTTTAGTACGTAAAGCTTCAAATGAAATAAAATACACTAATTCCATCTTAGAATCATGAAAAAGGTTTATGCACAAAATTTCATTACTATCAGTTGAAAAAAAGTTTAGTGACAATTTACGGCTGTGGTGGGAGAGCTTGAAAAAGGCTTACGTCGCCAATGTGTTAAACAAATTAATCAAACATAATGCAATGTAATTAGATTTTCAAATAATAATGTTTGTTATCTAAATAATCAGTTGAGACCACAACCAAAAAGTTAAACTTAGCAGTATGCTAATTATCATTTTTAAAAAGAATGAGTGATATGTTATTGTCAGTTTAAGTTACTGTTTCTGACAAATTTTAAACTAAAAGTTGATAAATATATGAGAATGTTGTCTTAATGTCACTTTAATACCTACTAAGCAGAGCAGTGAGATAAGTATTTCATTGAATAATAAATCAATCTTTACTCCTGGGGTACAACAGATAAGTATTTTCAAAGATGCTGATGTGAATTATACAAAAGAAGGATTATAATAATTGGAGGTTGGAATACTAAACAGATAGCTTTCATAAGAGGTAAATTACAATTAAAATCTTTAACTATGCTATACTATACACTTAAAAATGCATATAAATATTTTGCAGCATGAATCTACAGATACTTATAATACCTTACATTGTTTATGAAATCTATTTTCTTTCAGGGAAAAAGATTATTTTAATACACATTTGCATTAAATTACCAACTTAAATTTCCTTTTAAATTGTACAGCAACCAACTCACCTTACAATATGAACATACTGCTGTAGTGAATTAACAAACTTATCAGCATTATCGTTCTGAAATAATAATGGGCTGGGACGGCTTCCATCTTTCAACATAAGTGTTAATTCATGACTCTGCTTGGATATCTTGTAAGACTTAAGATCAGTAATATCTACCTTCAGAGGTCTTACTCTAGCTGTATTCACAGTTTCTGATGCATCTGAAATCAAAGAGAAGAGCTAGTAAGTCATCACCTATCAAGCTATGGCTAAGTAACATGATTTCAATCTTACTCTTTTATTTCTAAGAGTTAATAATTTTTAAAAAATGCAGGTAGAATAGAACTATTTTTGATAAGAAGATGATGATCTAGTACTTCAAAAGATGACTGCTCTTACTTAAGTGACCAGTACATTTTCAAACCTTTATTTTCACCAAAATAAAAGTGACTATTTTCAACTATCAGTTTGCCTTTCTTAGTAGAAATTTATCTTGAAGGTGGCAATAACTGAGATGATACTTAATGTATATAACAAATAGAACCACACCAATACAACTTTAAGCACAGTATGTCTGAATGAAAATAACATTTTGTATTTCAAAACAAGAAACATGACATAAGAATGAACTGAATTAAGTTAGTATAAGGGTAATATCACATTCTTCTAACCAAAGAAACTTCTTTTCAAAATTATAGAGGTAAACTATTAGTATTTAGATAGGGGATCATCACAAGAATGATGTCACAAGAGAATAATGAAATTTTAATGTACTACCTTTTCTGAAAGTTTTAATAATTTTTATTGTAAATTTCTTTTCTATTTTAATGCTGCCTTTCCACTGACATCCCACAAAGTGAAGCAAAATAAATATAAGAAGAAATGGGTTAATAATAATGTATGCCAATTCTCAATCTACATGAAAGAACTCGCCCTACGCTGTAAATATAGTAACAACCACAAAATTAATACTGAATACAAAGCAATGAAAATGCAGTATAGAAATTTTCTTAAAAATGCTAAGCAATGCTACAATAATTACAGAATTAATAATGCTGACAATAAGTCGAAAGAAATTTGGAATATAATTAATAGTTCAAAAAATAAAAGCATCATTCCACCCCTAAAAATTATAGAACCTTCTGGAGAGATTACTACTAACTTATCTCATTTGGCAAGTAAATTTAATGAATATTTTATTCAACCAACTTTAGTCCCCAGAGTTAACATTACTTCAGTCATGCCAGCACCATCTAAATCTTTTTTTCTATCGCCATGCCTTGAATCTGAACTTAAAAGTGTCATTCATAACTTAGGTTCCAAATTTAGCTCAGGTCCTGATGAAATACCCAACTTTTTACCTGCTGCCTCCTATGAATTTATTAGATACCCACTCTTGTTTCTACTAAACTGGTCC
>KZ308613.1:449554-582158 GCA_000376725.2 Ladona fulva
ATAAAATTTGAAATATATACAGAAAAAATTATTTTGATTAATATCTTATGAGATTTTTGCCTAAAAAATCTATTGCATTATGCATATTACTACAGAAACTTTATTAGTGCATAATTTTAAAAAATGAAAATCATATCAAGCTTCTACCAAAACCCAGTTATAAATTAACTGGTAGCTAGCGGCATAAATGCAAAAATTTTATTGTGAACAATATTTGTACTAAGTGGTTAGCACAGAAAACTATGGCGCAACAATTTAGGTTACTTCCTTTCATATGATGGAAAACGTTAAGTTCATCAAGAACTCTAATTTACGATACACTACATTACGACGTTAAAATCAAAGAATTCCCTTACCAGTTGAATTCTGGGTTCTCGCTTTAACAGGATTAACAACAGCCCATCCTTGATCTTGTGACTCTACTGAAAGAGCCTTCTCTTCTGTTTGAATCCACTCGATAAACGTTCCGTACCTCTAAAATACGAAGCAGAAAGTCAACATGAAAGTAAAATACGTAAATAACAACACATGCTCTCGAAATCATTCTAAATTTGCAAGGCTACTAACGTATTTTTTTATGAATAACGTTCCTGAGCAAAGACTATCATCGTCTCTGTTTAGATTCAAATCCTGAATAAGAACACCATGATGGCTGTACAGCTCCTATAATTAAAAGTTTAACAATTTAGAATGGCATATGACATAAAATATCAATTGCATAATCATAACACGAATAAACAATTGAGACTGAGGAATATAATATTCTTCTTACCACTCCCTCTTCCGCTAGGCTTTCCGTTGGTGACTCCATGTGCCCATTGATGTATATATTTCAATGAATATCAACTTCCGCGTAGAATATCACGCTCTTCCTCGTAATCACCAATGATAAACAAACCCGTGATTCATAACATCTGATCATAGCATAAATAATTGCTGAAACGATCTATCGCACCTATCGAGTTGTGTCAAATCTCGATGTTTCCCAACAACATGGTAATCACCGCAATGTTAAGGACGTAAATAATACATGTATGTGGTAAAGGATAAGATCCTGAGGTGGGGAAATAGAGAGAAGGTCATGAATTAGTCGAGACCTTCCTTAACTTTTGTGTACATAATAAATATTGTCACTCTTACTTCAGTTACTGTCATTCCTCGTTAATCCATTGGAGATGCAAGTAATGATACCTAAGTCGAATTCTTCTTCCCGTACCCACGAGAGATACCTGAAGTTCTGTGGTTTAGCAATAAGAAGATAAACGAGTATTCTATGCCACTATATTATTCGAAAATTAGCTGTGTTAGCAAGGATACTAGATTACTGCATAATGGTGCTGATAGCTAGAACCATCCATGATCCAATATTCACACCTGTGAATATGCTGGGTAAACTTTAGAATAAATTTGTAATCATTTTGGATAAGGGGTAACGTATAGTTAAAAAGAATCAGAAAGGTTTTTGAAGATTTCTGTTAGAAAATACAGCCTAAAGATCTTCAACTACCGAGAGTTCGGCGTGTTACAGATAGGAAACCTCGTCAGTTTAAAACGTTCAAATTTATGTAATTCTACAACCAGACCAGACAACCTGTTATTAAGTAGATACCAGTTCTTTTAACATGTAATATTTAAATCAATATTTAAAATAATATAAATCTTCATGGATCTTTCCCGATAAACTAAAAATAGTACCTGTTTTTAAAAAAGGTGAAAGGGAAGATATAAATAACTCAAGCCCCATCTCAGTTTTACCTGTTTTCGCAAAAAATCTTCGAGACTATGGCATATCAGGAGTTGCTAACAAACTGATAAAATCTTATCTCTGCAATAGAAGACAGTATGTTACTATTTACTCTAAAATAGAACAAAAGAAAGGATTTTCTAATAATCTTACAGTCATCAAAGGAGTTCCTCAAGGGTCCATACTAGGACCTTTACTGTTCCTCCTATAGGTTAATGATCTTCCTGGTTCTGTGCTAGGTAATGTCTGTGTGTACACTGATGATACTAACAATTTGATAAAAGGATACATCTGAATCCACACAATTATCAGTACAGAAAATGGAATACTAGTGGAACCAGAATAAGGTTTTCATAAATAAAGAAAAAGAGACATTCATGCAGTTCCATTTACCAGAACAAAATCGCTCATAATATTAGTTTGAAACTTACAGGTGATACTATGATTGAATCAATTGAAGTAATATTCCTTGGAGTGCACATTAATAACTGCATAAAATGGGAAGCACATATTAACAACCTATGCAGCCATGTTGCAACTGCTTGCTACTTATTAAGGAGAATAATGGACATTACCAATAAAGAAACTGCAGTCTTAGTGTACCATGCCTACATAGCTAGTAGAGTTAAATATGGTATTGCTGTTTGGGGGCAATCCCTCTATGCCACTCGTTTATTTAAAACACAAAAATGGGCAATCAGAATTATCTCTGGAGCCAGAAAAAGAGACAGCTGTAGAGAGTTATTCAAAAATCTTAATATTCTTCCTCTTCCATGTATGTATATATTCTACACACTGTCCCAAGGAAGAATGGATTTGAAAAAAGTCTGACAGGACCGGAAATCGAACCCGGGTCTCCCAATTGCTGGTCGGGTGATCTGTCCATTGAGCTATCCTCGCAGATCATTTCTCCAAGCCACAATGCCACCACGTGGACAAACTCGCAAGTCCTTGCCCACAAAATCTTCCAAATGGTCTACATTCTTCCTTAGGATTTTTCCTGGGTGCACACCATCTTGTGCAAAATCACTCTTACCTGTTTCTACACACTGCTTTTTGTGAAAGAAAATGGTAACTTATTTAACATAAAACTTAACTCTGACATACATGACCATAACATCAGAAACATATGAAATATAAATTTATGTCCACACTATCTAAAGGTCTACAATCAAGGCCTATCACGTGCTGGAAGCATACTATACAACAAACTTCCCAAACATATAAAAATAGCCAAGACCTCCAAATTTAAACATTTCTTACGAATCTTTTTTATGAAAAACTGCTTTTATTCTGTAAGTGAATATGTAAATACTTAGGACTTTTATATTCTAATTCTTTTATTGTAAATGTATAAACATTTTGTACTTTAATATGTAAATATTGAATAATTATATTAACTGTATCTTATATGTAAATGATTTGACTATGTCTATACATGATTTGTACATGTCCTGGGACATAATAAAATATTATTATTTTTGTTATTGAGAAATATTCATCACTTACAAAAAGGACAAAACAATAGATAATGGTGACATAAATAAAATTAAGTAAAAATTGCACTAGTTTTTCATTCATTTCATTAATAAATATTTATTACATGAATTGGACAAATATTTTTCCAAAAAGAAGACCACTCCACATATTTATTTTCATATTAAGCAAAAAAATTTTGTGAATCCAAACTCCATGAAATCTATTTTTTCCGGAACAACACATATTAAATCAGATTGCTGACTAAATAAAATGTTATAACAATAAACAATACATTTAAATTATTTTTTCACTTCCTGCAGTTGCTTATAAAACTCTTCCAGCAGTTCTTTTAAATTGTTTTCTAACGTAGCAACTTCATCATATTTATGCTCCTCTTTTGCTTGCCGGATGTAGTTGCGAATTATGTTGATCTGCTGCACCATTGGATCATCATCATCTTGAATATTTAACGATTGTTGCTGGGTTTCAGGTCCCCATCCCATATCAATATCACAATGATTGTTACTCTGAAAAATATAATTTTTTATGAAAAACACATTTTGCTTCAACAAAGGGGTAGTCACAACATTAATTTGTAAGAAGATGATAGTGACAAATAGAGTAGGTAGCAAAAGGGAACTATGCTCCCTTCAATTATCCTGAAGGGCACTTTAAACCTCTTCAAAGTGAGACAGGAAAAGCAAAATTATCCATTAAACCCAGAGCACAGTTTATAACCCTGCTGAAGAAAATTATTCACGTGGATTAGAAGAAAGAATGAAAAAATAAGCATTAACTGCATCTACAGAACTGATTCATTACTTTATGAATGTGTACCATGAGATACCACATATAAAGGTGTTGCAGGCTAAAAGGATTTCAACCACCAATCTCTGTGAAGATATGGATAGCATAAATTTTGAGAAAGTCCCACCAAGCCATCCCTAATCAAGCAGAAACAACTAAAATTCAGACATGAAATAATTGATGGAATGTCAAACGTCTTACTATCATAATTCACCAATTCAAATGATTCACTAACATGAAAGCACACATAGTAAAGGATAATAGTTGAAAAACCATCCTCAATAAGATGGTTGGTTGCTGGTGGATCAATGGTTGCCTTTATACAAGGATAGCAAACCTTTTGTTGGAAATGGAATGTTTTATGGAAAACAAGTCTTGCATGATACCATCCCCACTTCAATAATAAAAATTATTCTATGCTTTTTAGCTGATTTCTGGTACACTTAAGCCAATGTTGTACTAATTAGGACTGGGAATCTGGTTCTTACTATCATTCAATAAATGAAACTCACAAAGCCATCAACTTTCTCACTAGTAGCTCCTGCTTCTTGTGAGATCATGCTGTCTCCCCTCCTAGTTGAAGATCCAGCATAGGTAGTGGACTCTCGCAACCGAGTCTCCTCTATAAGCTGCTTTTCCCTTAAAATCTGAAGTTGCATCTCTCGTCTGAAATATTTCAGCAAATAAAAGAAATATAATTTTGATACAAGTCTGAAATAAAACTTTAATATTTGATGCTAGTTACAAAATGAAAAACAAATTGGAATACTGAGTCATCAAAGGAGTTCCTCAAGGGTCCATACTAGGACCTTTACTGTTCCTCCTATAGGTTAATGATCTTCCTGGTTCTGTGCTAGGTAATGTCTGTGTGTACACTGATGATACTAACAATTTGATAAAAGGATACATCTGAATCCACACAATTATCAGTACAGAAAATGGAATACTAGTGGAACCAGAATAAGGTTTTCATAAATAAAGAAAAAGAGACATTCATGCAGTTCCATTTACCAGAACAAAATCGCTCATAATATTAGTTTGAAACTTACAGGTGATACTATGATTGAATCAATTGAAGTAATATTCCTTGGAGTGCACATTAATAACTGCATAAAATGGGAAGCACATATTAACAACCTATGCAGCCATGTTGCAACTGCTTGCTACTTATTAAGGAGAATAATGGACATTACCAATAAAGAAACTGCAGTCTTAGTGTACCATGCCTACATAGCTAGTAGAGTTTAATATGGTATTGCTGTTTGGGGGCAATCCCTCTATGCCACTCGTTTATTTAAAACACAAAAATGGGCAATCAGAATTATCTCTGGAGCCAGAAAAAGAGACAGCTGTAGAGAGTTATTCAAAAATCTTAATATTCTTCCTCTTCCATGTATGTATATATTCTACACACTGTCCCAAGGAAGAATGGATTTGAAAAAAGTCTGACAGGACCGGAAATCGAACCCGGGTCTCCCAATTGCTGGTCGGGTGATCTGTCCATTGAGCTATCCTTGCAGATCATTTCTCCAAGCCACAATGCCACCACGTGGACAAACTCGCAAGTCCTTGCCCACAAAATCTTCCAAATGGTCTACATTCTTCCTTAGGATTTTTCCTGGGTGCACACCATCTTGTGCAAAATCACTCTTACCTGTTTCTACACACTGCTTTTTGTGAAAGAAAATGGTAACTTATTTAACATAAAACTTAACTCTGACATACATGACCATAACATCAGAAACATATGAAATATAAATTTATGTCCACACTATCTAAAGGTCTACAATCAAGGCCTATCACGTGCTGGAAGCATACTATACAACAAACTTCCCAAACATATAAAAATAGCCAAGACCTCCAAATTTAAACTACTCTTATGAATCTATTTGACGAAAAACTGCTTTTATTCCGTAAGCGAATATGCAAATACTTAGGACTTTTATATTCTAATTCTTTCATTGTAAATACCTTTTGTACTTTAATATGTAAACATTGAATAATTGTACTAACGGTACCTTATATGTAAATGATTTGACTATGCCTGTACATGACTTGTACATGTCCTGGGACTTAATAAAATGTTATTATTATTATCACCACGCACAAATATAATATATTCATAGAGAGTATTGTTAGAATATTTAATTCCCTGAACAATGATTTACAAGGACACCTATAANAAAAAATGAAAATCATATCAAGCTTCTACCAAAACCCAGTTATAAATTAACTGGTAGCTAGCGGCATAAATGCAAAAATTTTATTGTGAACAATATTTGTACTAAGTGGTTAGCACAGAAAACTATGGCGCAACAATTTAGGTTACTTCCTTTCATATGATGGAAAACGTTAAGTTCATCAAGAACTCTAATTTACGATACACTACATTACGACGTTAAAATCAAAGAATTCCCTTACCAGTTGAATTCTGGGTTCTCGCTTTAACAGGATTAACAACAGCCCATCCTTGATCTTGTGACTCTACTGAAAGAGCCTTCTCTTCTGTTTGAATCCACTCGATAAACGTTCCGTACCTCTAAAATACGAAGCAGAAAGTCAACATGAAAGTAAAATACGTAAATAACAACACATGCTCTCGAAATCATTCTAAATTTGCAAGGCTACTAACGTATTTTTTTATGAATAACGTTCCTGAGCAAAGACTATCATCGTCTCTGTTTAGATTCAAATCCTGAATAAGAACACCATGATGGCTGTACAGCTCCTATAATTAAAAGTTTAACAATTTAGAATGGCATATGACATAAAATATCAATTGCATAATCATAACACGAATAAACAATTGAGACTGAGGAATATAATATTCTTCTTACCACTCCCTCTTCCGCTAGGCTTTCCGTTGGTGACTCCATGTGCCCATTGATGTATATATTTCAATGAATATCAACTTCCGCGTAGAATATCACGCTCTTCCTCGTAATCACCAATGATAAACAAACCCGTGATTCATAACATCTGATCATAGCATAAATAATTGCTGAAACGATCTATCGCACCTATCGAGTTGTGTCAAATCTCGATGTTTCCCAACAACATGGTAATCACCGCAATGTTAAGGACGTAAATAATACATGTATGTGGTAAAGGATAAGATCCTGAGGTGGGGAAATAGAGAGAAGGTCATGAATTAGTCGAGACCTTCCTTAACTTTTGTGTACATAATAAATATTGTCACTCTTACTTCAGTTACTGTCATTCCTCGTTAATCCATTGGAGATGCAAGTAATGATACCTAAGTCGAATTCTTCTTCCCGTACCCACGAGAGATACCTGAAGTTCTGTGGTTTAGCAATAAGAAGATAAACGAGTATTCTATGCCACTATATTATTCGAAAATTAGCTGTGTTAGCAAGGATACTAGATTACTGCATAATGGTGCTGATAGCTAGAACCGTCCATGATCCAATATTCACACCTGTGAATATGCTGGGTAAACTTTAGAATAAATTTGTAATCATTTTGGATAAGGGGTAACGTATAGTTAAAAAGAATCAGAAAGGTTTTTGAAGATTTCTGTTAGAAAATACAGCCTAAAGATCTTCAACTACCGAGAGTTCGGCGTGTTACAGATAGGAAACCTCGTCAGTTTAAAACGTTCAAATTTATGTAATTCTACAACCAGACCAGACAACCTGTTATTAAGTAGATGCCAGTTCTTTTAACATGTAATATTTAAATCAATATTTAAAATAATATAAATCTTCATGGATCTTTCCCGATAAACTAAAAATAGTACCTGTTTTTAAAAAAGGTGAAAGGGAAGATATAAATAACTCAAGCCCCATCTCAGTTTTACCTGTTTTCGCAAAAAATCTTCGAGACTATGGCATATCAGGAGTTGCTAACAAACTGATAAAATCTTATCTCTGCAATAGAAGACAGTATGTTCCTATTTACTCTAAAATAGAACAAAAGAAAGGATTTTCTAATAATCTTACAGTCATCAAAGGAGTTCCTCAAGGGTCCATACTAGGACCTTTACTGTTCCTCCTATAGGTTAATGATCTTCCTGGTTCTGTGCTAGGTAATGTCTGTGTGTACACTGATGATACTAACAATTTGATAAAAGGATACATCTGAATCCACACAATTATCAGTACAGAAAATGGAATACTAGTGGAACCAGAATAAGGTTTTCATAAATAAAGAAAAAGAGACATTCATGCAGTTCCATTTACCAGAACAAAATCGCTCATAATATTAGTTTGAAACTTACAGGTGATACTATGATTGAATCAATTGAAGTAATATTCCTTGGAGTGCACATTAATAACNCAAGCTTGAGGGAAAGAAAATTTGAGCTTTATTTATTCAGAACAGTGAACTTATCACCAAGAATGTTTTAGCTATAAGAAATATCTATCATGTATTGGTAAGAAAGTGAAGGTAGGATATAAAATGGCTGCACAAAAATGGGTTAATAATGAATGTTTAATGAATGAACATGCATTAAAAAAGGAAATGTTAGCTGTATGAAATATGTTAATTTCATTGTACTGGACATTTAAAGCAGTGGGATTAATATGTTGACAACAATAATATAAAATGAGATAATGAAAGAGAGGAAGAAAGACCAAGAAAAACTGATTTGAATTTGGTTGAAGAGATGTTGACATGATAGCAGAAAATAGCTTTAATATAAAAACAAATGCATAAAAAGATGTGTTGACATGTCTCAAAAAGATGTGTTCAAGAATATGAAAGAATAGTGGAATAATGTAAATACATGAAGCAAGTAATGCGCTCAGTTTAAAAGGGAATGATATATAGAATATGTACGTATGTTAATATTAAAATTTTCTGTCAATATTACTTCTGTGATCCAGCAAACTCAGGCTGATATGTATTACATACTACTGACATGACCTAAAGCAGTGTTGGACAAACAAACGATGGCCCGAAGGCCAGATGCAACTGCCGCCTACTTTCATCAGGCCTGCAGAAAAGATGACAGTGGGATGAAACATAAGCGATTCTTACACAATTAGGAATTTTATAAATTATACGTAGCCTGTGATACTTTCATATCCTTCTCTTAATTCAATCCAAGGTAATAATTCACAGTTAAGCATAATAAATTCGAAAAATGCAAGAATTTCCAAAAAATTATTATTTCCTAGAAATGGCATATATAACAGTGGCCCGTTGAGTCCTAAGTAATGTGGCCCGCAGAGTAAAAGGTTTGAGCGCCACTGACCTAAAGGATGATAACCTTGACAATAACAAAACTTGATGACAATGAACGTTTAAATGAAGAAAATTTTAAATCTTACAATGAAAAGCAACCAATTGAAATATGGGATAAAACAAACCTTCTGTTTTCTTGGAGTTCCTTTAGCCTTGATTCTGAAGGAAGAGTAGGAAGATCTGCTATTGTCTGTCTGAGGAAAATAGTTACAGACATCCTAATGGACTGCTGCAGTTTCAAGACTCTGCCCTGGGTCTCCTCCTCACCTATAGAACCATGAAGTGCTATGTTTTTGCTGCAAAACAAACATAACTTCCTCATTAAGTGCTCATCCCTCTGTTTTGTTGAATTACAAATTATAGCATTGAGAGTTGCTTATAAAACTCTTCCAGCAGTTCTTTTAAATTGTTTTCTAACGTAGCAACTTCATCATATTTATGCTCCTCTTTTGCTTGCCGGATGTAGTTGCGAATTATGTTGATCTGCTGCACCATTGGATCATCATCATCTTGAATATTTAACGATTGTTGCTGGGTTTCAGGTCCCCATCCCATATCAATATCACAATGATTGTTACTCTGAAAAATATAATTTTTTATGAAAAACACATTTTGCTTCAACAAAGGGGTAGTCACAACATTAATTTGTAAGAAGATGATAGTGACAAATAGAGTAGGTAGCAAAAGGGAACTATGCTCCCTTCAATTATCCTGAAGGGCACTTTAAACCTCTTCAAAGTGAGACAGGAAAAGCAAAATTATCCATTAAACCCAGAGCACAGTTTATAACCCTGCTGAAGAAAATTATTCACGTGGATTAGAAGAAAGAATGAAAAAATAAGCATTAACTGCATCTACAGAACTGATTCATTACTTTATGAATGTGTACCATGAGATACCACATATAAAGGTGTTGCAGGCTAAAAGGATTTCAACCACCAATCTCTGTGAAGATATGGATAGCATAAATTTTGAGAAAGTCCCACCAAGCCATCCCTAATCAAGCAGAAACAANACCCAGGCTAATGATGGAGAGAAAATGCATGAATAATCAGAAAATATGGATAATGCAAACTTTCACTTTTATTTCTTATAACATTCATAGTTCAAAAATAAACAATTTATCCTTATTTCCACATATAGTGTGTTAATTTCAATATTTTCAATGACTTTCAAGGGTTTTCTTCATTTGAATGCAGATCTTTAAAGCAGCAATAATGTGATTGTAGTTGTAATCCTACTACTCTATAGAATATGTCCTAAATCAGTCTGGCTTACAATAGAATTCAATAATACTCTGGTGTTTTTCGGTTTCAATTCCATTAAAATGACCATTTAAAGAGGAAATTATTGATGGAGAGTAAAAACTTACGTATAGATAATCCACAAACCTTACATTCCACCAACAGATAATCAGGAGTACACTGTTCAACAAAATATTCTCTCAGTTGGAGGATCCAATAATTAAAGAACAATAAATATTCAATAATTCTGAAACAGAATTTTTTTCCAAAGGATGTATTTTCATTTTAGGCATATTCTGTGCCAAATAAATATGGTTGTTTACCAATTTAAAGCTGCACAATATGGTAAAATATGATGAAAGTAATAACTAAGTATCATCAGTATGTCTTGACAACTTACCTTAACTGGTCAATTGTTTCAGCCCATTTCAAAAGCTGAACGCGGGCCATTTGGGCCTCTAAAAGGTTATAGGTTGATTCTCCAACACTAAAAAATAAGAAAAAGAGCATATTAAACAATTAAAGTTGACCTTTCCTTTATCCATGAGATGATTATAACCATATTCCCAACATTCTGTTGGATCTTGCCAACGTTTTCAACTTCCACAAAAATTTAGGTTAAATATCAGGGTGCATCTTACAGAAGGATATGGGTTTTCCATGGTATTTATTGCAATAAATCAAGAACGCAGTACCAAAAACCAAGCTGCTTTTTATAAACAGGTTTGTATGGTAATGCAATATTGCTGCTTGTTCTGTCATTTCACAAAAATTGACAATCTGATAGCTACTAAATACACTTCTTCACTCAGAGGCTGACTTCCAGCACTTTCTGTATATAGGAAAATATTCACACATGCTTATGAATTACTCCTACACTTATGGTTCATTTGTTCGGGTGGAAAAAAATAAAGGTTCAATATGATTTGAACACAACTAATATGCATGTAAACCATAAATTGACAGGATACCAGTTGGTGCCAAAAAATAAATCTTAAAGAGAAGGATAAAAATTGGTATGTTTCTCCAAATCAAATTTCTATACTACAAAGTTAGCAAGTAATACATACTAATATAAAACATTACCTAGTCACTCCTGAGAGAGTATAGTAAATTTAAGCGAACTGAAAATGTGTTGAGCAGCAAGAAATATGTAAAAACCGGTGCATTTTAACTATTTATGATAAGAAACAGTAAAGAAATCTTTCCCTTAGCATGAAACATTATTGAATTTTTTATTTAGTCATCAAAATTTGTAAAACACTGAGAAAATGTTACCCTTGAATTGGATTTCTGTCTTTCTTTGATACTTTTCTATTATGAACATTTTTACTGAGAGGTATAGCATTTACAAGATTTCTTATCATGTATATCTCCCATGTTTAATAACTACTGTCAATTATGCAAAGGAGCAAAGGGTTTTGTACATTTTTTTATGATGAAAACACATTAAGTTACCTTATCTCTGCATAAGTATACTCTTTCATTCAAACTAAAACCAAAAACAGAGTAGAGTTCCAGCTGATTTTTTGTAACTGAACTATAACCAGAAAGAAAAATTACACGTCAATACAATGACTCCATATCAGTAAGAAGATAGACACGGATGACTAAAATTTCCTACTTTGTGGTTTAATTAGAAGACAACAGTCAAACAAAGCAAAACAGATATAATTGAAATTCCCCAATGAGGAGAACTCAAAGAATCTCTGTGCTTATTCATAAAAATTTTAATAGAGTATCAGACTTCAAATTATGATAGCTTTTCTTTCTGTTACTATCAAATCATAAAAAAAGCCAACTTGAAATGATTTTTGGAAATAAAGTAAGACTTACTTGAGGGAATTGCACATAGTATGAAACACTGTGATGAGCTGCTCTCCTTTACTGATCTGGTCCCGTAATTGCTCATACATCATTACAATCACTGGCTTAGATTCCCACAACTCTTCCCTTCTTTTCAGCAGCTGAAAATATATGTTTTTAAATTAATGGGTTGAATGAGACTAACATTCACATTATTACTGTCATTTTTTAATATAATATGTTTGGTATGTTACCATATTGTTCCAGTAATGAGATCCCAAGTCTCATCCAATTCTAAACTTATATGAATACACTAATGTTTTGTTACTATTACAGAAATTTATAAAAAGTTATAAAAAATATTGAGTTAAAAAATATTTCATGATAAAATTGTTAATTCCAATCAATAGCAGAATGCTCTTATTAAAAATTTTAAACTGTATCTAATTGACTAAAAAATAATAAAAAACAATCCAATCATTCTTAAGTTCATCTAGAACTTTCACCATAATTTCTAGAGGGCAGCAATTTCTGAAAATTTGAATACTACATAAAATTAATTAACCAAAATAACAACCTGAACACAGAAAACTAATAAATTTATTCATTGACTTTTTTATGATGCAGATTCATAAGCTTTATGCCAGATATTTGTGGTTTATTTTCAAGATAAGTACTGAATATTACCTAAAAATAACCTCTAAAGAAAAAAAAAAACTCCATTTTAACAAAACATTTACTAAACCACCAGATTCATACACACACGACCATGGTTTCGCAGCATGATTGTTTCACCTGATGATGCAGCCATGCTGCGAAACCATGGTCATGCATGTATGAATCTTGTGGTTTAGTAAAAGTTTTGTTAAAATGGAGTTTTTTTAACGTTAATCATTACCACAAAGTCACTCTTGATTCTGTGTCGTTTAACCTCTAAAGAATTGTATACGTATATTATTCAACACAGCAATTTAAAGTAAATAATTAAACTCAAATGTAAATTACAAAACAAGTTAATACAAGTAACAGAAAAATGATAACAATACCTCACTTCTTATTCTTTGTTCAATTTATTTTCATTAATTGCCTATTCTTTTCGACATATTCTTTTGGTTAGAGAATCCAATTTCATTTTTCACATTTTGATGGCGAAATAAATTTTTGCAAGCATAAAATTGAGAAATATACTTGCAGTTTCTAAAAAACATTTTCATAAGGAAACACTTCAAGGAGAATTTGCCAGTAATTATTAGAAAAATAAGCTTCTTATTCTAGTTTCTGGATCTACGTTTCTGTAACATGGGTCTTTTTTAACTTTTTTAAGGAGAACATTGATGGAAATGTTGCATATATAAGATAAGAAAAAGAAAGAAACTCTAATATAAGATTTTCTTAGGCAATGCCGATTGACTGAAGCCACTATTTAGGATCATGAAACATATATATATATTCTATATTTTTACCACAACATCAACATAATAGACCTCTGATTCAGTAATCATCCTAAGATCTTCAAAGATATTATCTTAGTTATGATATTTTGTTTAACATATCTGACATACACCATTTGATGGCATTCAGTGCACAGATGTACACTGAAATTGTTTAGAACATCAAAGCAGCAGAAACTGACAGTTCATCATCAGATCTGGGATTAATGTTCGAATCTGCCAAACCAAGATTTATGTTCAAAATTTGCATTATTTGAGTTCCATGTTGAATCAGCATCATGCATTGCAATGTGTTCCTACCGGGAATGCAATTTGGGATCGTGGGATCAAGGAATGTGCCTTAAGCCCGGATGTGTGAACAAGGTTTTACTGTAAATCCCTGATTTTATTTGCAATGTCAGATTGGCCTATTTAAAAAGTTATGAAGGAATAGAAAAAGAAATAACATCATTAATTAACATTTTAGTTAATTATTTGAGAAATTACTAATACTAACCGCTGGGTTCTTATAACAGGATGATTGACTTGATGAAAACTCTGTTTACTTCATTAACTTAATTAAAATATAAGCATTAACTGCATCTATAGAACTGATTCATTACTTTATGAATGTGTACCATGAGATACCACATATAAAGGTGTTGCAGGCTAAAAGGATTTCAACCACCAATCTCTGTGAAGATATGGATAGCATAAATTTTGAGAAAGTCCCACCAAGCCATCCCTAATCAAGCAGAAACAACTAAAATTCAGACATGAAATAATTGATGGAAAGTCAAACGTCTTACTATCATAATTCACCAATTCAAATGATTCACTAACATGAAAGCACACATAGTAAAGGATAATAGTTGAAAAACCATCCTCAATAGGATGGTTGGTTGCTGGTGGATCAATGGTTGCCNTTTAAATATTTATGAACAAGCAGTGAGGTTTCAGCTGGTGCGTTATCGTGGTGCAATTGCCACAGGTATGATCACTTTCTCCAGATTGCTTCACGCAAATGGCATGGAACTTCCAGGTAATATTCCTTATTGACCGTACAACCTGATGGCAAGAACTCATGATGCATTATGCCAATTAACTCAAAGAAAACCGTGAGCAGAACCTTCACATTAGATCGAATTGAACATGCTTTTTTCGGTCTTGGTTCTTCAGGAAGTTTGCATTGGGACAACTGTGCCTTAGTTTTGATGTCATACACATACACCCATGTTTCGTCACCAGTTATGACCTGTTTAATAAGTTTTGGATACTTCATTCAGCAACTCCTGAGCAATGTGCTGCTTTTGGTCAAAATTTAACAATTTTGGGACAAATTTTGCTGCCACCCGTTTCATGGCGATCATTCAATATTATTTTCTTCACTTTTTCGACATTATCATCGGTTTATGTACTGGGAGATCCAGGGCGCTCGTCATCTTCAGTGTCTTCATGACCCTCTTGAAAACATTTGTACCACTTGTTTTATTCATTGAACATTTGCCAAAATCAACATTTAACATTTCCAATGTGGTGCAGCACTTTATTTCATTTCTAACGCAGAATTTAATGCAAATTCTTTGTTCCATTTTTGCTGCAAGTCAAAAATCACCGATTACAGTTAAACACGTGTAATGTTTTTGACTGCCAACAATAGACAACAATAACAATCCAAGGATAGAACAAGCTTTTCAAAATGGCTGCTCTTAACAATGTATGATGGGGACTTGTGTACCAGTACACAGTTACAATTACACTGTTAACAACTGGAATTATACAGCCTAGGAAACTTTAAAATTCCACGTATTTTATCTCACATGTCAGCCATAGATATAGTTCAATAAAAGCATACTAAAGAACGGCAAGGCGACCTTTCAGGGATACATAGTATCCTCTTGTATAATAGAAATCAAGTTAAGCTGATATCTTTTGCAGCTGTAGGAGTCGTTTACATTGCAGACTGCTGGTGTAGGAGATAGAGATAACCCCCATGCTTTGGGTGGAGTCATTTGTACTGAAACAGAAAATTAATTACATTGATACAAATAACATGAAGTAAAGCAGAATTTGAAACCAAAAACTTCACTATATCTTAAATTAATAACTTTTCCACTCATGGTTCTTAGGGTTTACTCAAAAATTGATGAAGCTCCTCCAACTTAAAATTTAAATTAAGAGTTGATTTGTTTTTCTTCAAGGGAAGTTATTAAGTAACAATTAGCAGTGCATCAGGATTAATATCGGATAGATACATACAAACATATTAAGAAATAATGAATTTATTGGTAGATATAGATACTAATTGTAGATATTTGTGGTGTTTGCTTTCTATTAGTGAAATCATTGGTTGATTTTAAACACTTATTGATAAAAAATTACGCCAATAATTAGGACAAATTAAATTATTAAATGAAATTAAGGATGGGTAAAGAAGCTGACTTTCAGTTCCATTACTTTAAAAATGGAATTCCATATACCTAAAATTGCAAAGGTTATCTTTCATAATATAATTATTTATTAAAGATTCTAATAAATTCCATTTGAAATGTCTGATATAAAGTTCACAATCATTCTCTTTTGCAGTTTTCTAAGATAGAGGATACATACATTGTAATGATTGAATTGGATGGATTACCCTTTAATAGGACCCATGTTGGGCTCCAAATACAACACAGCGGATTGAGCCTGATGGTAGTCAACCACTGTATTCAAATTGGCTTAAGGCTACAAACCACCCATACTTCTTTCTGCACTCTATGACCATGGTTGTACTCTGTCCCCACAATCAGATTCATTTGAATTTTTTATTCACAACCCAACCCAACCACTCTCTATATTTGTAGTGTGATGAGTAATAAAGGCAGCGACACTGATTTGATAGGTCAATCCAAAGCCATTCCAGCAGATAGAGAACTGCATGCCATCCACTCAGATGCCACATAGTAGACTGAAATCGTGAAACATCAATGTCCCAAGGATCAAAATCACCTTAGGATGAGAATTTGCATCCCGAAGATCCTTAATGTTGATGTTGCTGCACATAGATGTACATATTCTCATCCCAAATATGCAATGTTTCCATCAATTATCTTCTTAAAATTTAATCTGAGTTTTCTTATCCATTATAAATGGCAACCTTCACAGGGCTATTTCCTTCACTTACAAATTCGCAAAAACTTGGCCAAAAAGGGTAAGGAAAGCTTACAGTATTTGTCCATGCAGTGGTCAAGGGGGGGAGGGTAGGCTGTTTTTACAGCATTGCGACATGTCTAACAAAACACTTTTCCTGTGTCTCCTCAATCTTATGCTACCCGTATTAAAATTTGTTTGCACTCCACTGTAACTTAATAGATAATGCACAGTAATGCTTTGAAACTGAGTGTAAATTTTGCATGAGGTTCATTACTACAATTACCATACATACAAGTTAAATAACTTTATCTATTTGGAATAGACTCATTTTATTCTATTTTGCATCTAAACAAGATTCATCTACACATTAGAGAAAACAAGTTAAAAATGTGACTTTAAAAACAAACCTTATATGCTGTAGATATCAAGGTTGCAAAACCATGCCTACCATTTTATTGTAATCACTTCTACTTTAATATTCTCCTCTTATTTCACCATTATCCACAGGAAATCAATAGTCAGCATACCACTTACTCTCAATGAATCTCTTGGTAACCTGTTCCATTTTTCATCTAACCAACAGGTTACTAGTACGTCAATCGCCTATCTAATTTCACTGTGTTTGAATACTGTACCTCCCTGCAGTTTTTCTTTTGAAAGATTATCACTTTTATAAATAAAACTGGAGGTAGTTTTCTTTCCTTAGCAAATGAAGCTTTACTGCAATTTGTAATTTTTCATTAGCAGTTTTCATACAATAACTGATTCAGCTCCTATCTCATAAACTGTAGTATATTGTGGCATATCAAAATGCACCAGCAATTAATTGACATTTCCAATCTTGCCTAACACTTAACATAAGTCACAAAAATATTATATTATATTCCCCTGATACTCTATTGGCTTCTTGGGCTCCTGGATATCCAAGTGGGCAACTTGTTCTACTTCGCTGAAAGCAGTCCCAGGTTGAATTCCCGGTGGAGGCTCATGTGCAAAATTATTTCAGCTATCAAAGCTCTTTTAATAATAATGCTTCTTTTTGAATCCACACAAGTGTTTCTGTTTGAGTCCATTTTCCAGATCAAGACCTTTTGCAGCATAAAATGATTAGCCCAAATAAGACTAACTTCTTCAAACACAAAAATTTTCTTCTTCAATTAAATAGTCCTGAATTTCAATCATGATTAATTTCAGGTTTCAGGCATTACTGGGTGAAAGTTATCCACAGTGAAAATAAGAAAACACTTTGTGCAATTCGCTTAACAAGACTTGAATGTGACCAAGGTTTTTTCACACTTGTTGCATCTTCAGCCTAAGATGATATGAGCCTAGTGAAACCTAGGTCAAATTAATTTCTTTTTAAGTGGTATTGCACAAAGTGTTTTTTCTTTCTGTTACCTAATGATATATTTAAATAGTTTAAATATGGCACTGAGTTTATGAATGCAAATATAGTAAAATTACTGTTGTGGGTAAAATCACAGTGTCATTATTTATCACTGAAACTTAGAGCAAAGAAAAATTTTCCAAAAAATTAAAAATAAACGTACACTAGTATATAACATCTTCTCATATTTCAGTAAAAAAATTCTTTCCTTATGAGTTATAAAATGCAGACTGTATACATGATAACTGTGCACACTGTAAGACCACACACAATAGAAGATGTGTAAATGAATAACTCTTCTTAATACGTTTAAAAAAATTATTCTTATTTTAGTGAATATAAGATGACCCCATATTTTTCTGAGGTTAAATTTTAACTTTGATATACACTTTGAAGTCTCCTCTTCCATTAAATCCATCGTAAATTTAAAGTAGCTCTAAGTAAAAAACATATAACTTTAATTAATAGGTAATAGGAAGAAATTACTACTTATAGGATTAAAAAAGAATTAAGTGAAGCTTAGGAAAAAGAACCCAGAGCAGGGAAACACCCACGAAGAAGGGGGTATGAAAAACCTGCAAAAAGCTACCAAAACCAAATTAATTAGTGAAAGTTAATGGAGTTATCCTTCAACTGTTAGACTTCAGTTAACAATGAAACTTCAGTTAAAAACACAAGCAACTCACTCCTCGACAGTATTCACAAAGACGCAAATGAGTAGGTTCGGAATGAAAGGATGGTCCAATTCCAGGCAATGGAGCTGAGAGAGCAGACCCAAGACTTGAATTTGAGCCAGATCTGCGGAGGTTTGAGGATGAATGGAGAGCAGGAGATGAAGAAGGTGAAGATAAATGAGAGGCTTCCTCAACAACATCTGTTTGGGGTAAAGCAGACCGAGGCCTCTGAAGTCCAAACATGGGATTGGTTAGCTTGCCTAGAGGGAAAGAAACAGTAAGGTATTCAGTTAAATGCAGGTCCTTGTTAATATATATTAATCCTACCAATCACTTAATGGGATAGTTTATTGTAGTAAACATTGAGGTAGGTTATAACAAGAAATGTTTTGTACATTTATCTGAAACAATAGTCACTAAGTGTAAGGGGTCCAATGACAAAGCTCTACAAAACATAAAGGTATAATCTTAGGAAATTCCTTGAGATACTCTTCAATCGATTAGTCTGTGTCTGACCAAAAGGAGGTACTACCATGTGGATGACAAAATATATTTTGTAAGAAGTTCTCTTGGGTTTCCAGCAAGGTCACTGCTTCAGTGACAATCAATGTTTTGGTTTCTTTCTCTTGTGCCATCTTCAAATTGAAGAGTCAATGTTGGAATTTATGTGGTAAAATTTAGGTTCCTTTCACTTTTTCTTTTGGTTTTTGTCAAAATCCTTCAGCTGTGGCCAATCACGTTTTCATCCTCCTATCCTCTATCATCTAATTGGCTATCATTACAGCCAATTATGGCATTCTTTCACTTATATACTGGAGGACAGGTCTCCATGTTTTACGTCAAGCATATCCCTCTTCTCTATTGACATTATTACTCCAAAATATATTTTAGACCAAACAATTCACAGCATTCTCAATTCCACTTAAATTAAGACATATACTTATGTGATCCTTCAGAACTGCTGGGACTTTGTAAGCATGCTTGTCATTTTCAGTCTTGTGAATTTCAAACACTTCTGACTTCAAAATTCCCAAATAGTTATAATATCAATGAAAATCAAGTTTAGGTGGAGCTCACATTACTTGGCAGTCACAATAATTTGTTACTAGGAGTAAGGTCAAGATACTGACAATGTTGCTCTATCAAGTGACTGCTTGCAAGCTGCGTTGAAAGCATAAAGACAGAACTTTAGAAAGGAACATTTTAGATTGCAACATTTAGATGTGGAAAATTAGTCTCAGGAGCATCCTTTAATTGGTCTAGCTGTGAAGCATAATACTCCTTAGAGATAGTTACACCTTTCTGGAAGTAGTCAAGGAGAATCATGCCATGAGAATTTCAAAGAACTGTGCCGTGGCTCGTACTCCACCGGTCGGTCGATAGCAAAAAGCCTTGCGTGATTTTTCTTCCCCATCTTTATACCCTAGTACTGTAGGAGGGAATGGCCAAAGTTCTCGCGAGGAGTACCCGCAACCCACAGTCGGTCAAAACGTGCTGAGTATACTTGGAGCAAGTATGGGATTCCAGGCATACACGGCTCAGAATCATAGCCAAGGCTTTTTCCTGCAGATGGGACCGTTTTTACTATCTCAGATGAATTTTCACCTCTCTGTTTAGACTGTTTCTGGCATGTAATGATGAATCCATAATTCATCTAGTGTTGTAAAACATCAGAGAAACTCAATGGAGTTGAATTAAAACTAACAACTACGACACTCTTATAACAAAAAGCTTTCCCATATCCAAAATGTTGTGTAATATATGGAGCACATGTCCTATCAAGTTCTTTGCTAAATAAGTGAGCTTGCATTCCTTCAATCAGTAATCACTGAACTTGGCATTGTGAACTTTTGTCATAATTCTGTCAGTCATAGAGGTTTTTGGACATCTTGAGCACTTTTCATCTTGAATAGATGTATAACCACATTTACATTCATCAGCCCTTTTTTTAACCATCCAAAACAAAGAGGAAGAATTCTTTGATGTCAAATCTAACTCCTCTTTTATATCCACTGGGGTTAAACCCTTTAAAATGAAGTACATTTTCACAGCGTGTGGCTCAATTTTATCTAATGTTTAGAACATGTTAACACATTATTTACACGATTGCCATAACCAAGCAACTAAACATGTCTGAAACTTAACATTGAGCTATCTGAGGAATTGGACCTAGCATATATCATTATAATACCCTCAAGCCATTTCTGTGCTAGGCAGAGAACTTTTAGAACAACCCTCTTAACTGGAACAAATATGTGTAGTGGTCATTTCTGTACAAATGGATGTTAAATATTTATACTGGAATTACTTTCCACAAAGTTAACCCTGATCACAGGCTCTATAAGAGATAAGTCTGCCATAATTAATACAAAAAACTAATTTGTATGACTCTTTTCTCAACAACTCTTCTATGTGACAAGTTGAATTAAATCTAGGTCAACATCACATGTATCAAATTTCAAACATAGTTAAGTGACAAGAAAGTTCTTCAGTTTACAACAATGCAGAGAATTATTCCAGTACATTCCTCCAAATAAAGACTTCAGGTTTCTTCATAATGCTTTTTGGGACTCCAGGAAGGGAAATCAAACATCAGAAAATAAGAACATATGCACCCAAATTTTCATAAGGGTAACTTATAATTCTTTCAATCCATTAGCTGAATGCCAACATTTCTGAAAGTAACATTTAGGAAATTAATTTCTAAGTTTTATTATCACATGTTACTTGTCATTCTCTAAGGAAATTCGTCTCTTTATTGACAAGCGCTATTATATAAAACCTAATAGCTTTGTTCACCTAGTACTTACGAGCAGTGGCTATGTTGAAAAATTTGGAACATTCATGGCACATGATAGCTCCACAGAGACGGCAGTGATGTTTGCGGCGCATTAAGAGTTGGAATGGTCTTGTACAGCTTGGACAAAGAGGAACATCTGCATCATTCAGCCACGGAACTACTTGTTGCTCATGAGCTGTAAAATTTATCAGATAAAAGAAATAATGAGAATTTCCATCATCGAATGGAATGTTAAATAGAGAAGTTTTTGGATCTCAGAATCCACAAAAATACCAAAATAAATAAAAATATCATCTCCTCATTATACATAGTTTGTTGTCTTATTTGATCAAGATAAAGGACAGCAAGCCTTTCTCATCTAACCCAGGAGGAACAACATCTGTATTGTAAATACATAACTAGATATACCTGATTTGCATTAGGAAGGCACTCACTCAGTAGCCAACTGTGCAGATGGGACTAGTCCAAGTCATAAAATAGGGGAGGCAGTGCTTCCTTAGCAGGAAAAAGCATCACACATAGCAGGAATTACCCCTGAAAATGCCCGTCTCCTCCACTTTTCCCCATCTCTTGGAGTGCCTTCCTAACACAAATTTGGTATAACATAGCAGCACCTGTTTTTGTATTCCACAACACAGTAATTTACTCAAACTATCACTGAACCAAAAGTTAGCTACTTTCGGTCTTAACATAAATATATAAAGAAGGAAAAAACATGTTAAATAAAACATTTCAGTATTTTCATTTTTAATGTATTTTTACGTAATGTAAAAATAATATTTTTCAAACTAATTGTAAATGAGGGAATTCCCAAGGAGAAACGGACATGAAAAAAATCTGACAGAACCAGGACTCGAACCCGGGTCTCCCACTATCACCGGTTGGTTGCTATAGCCATGGCCGTGTTCGAGTCCTGTTTCCGTCAGACTTTTTTCATGCCCGTTTCTCCTTGGGAATTTTCCTAGGTGCATGCCTTATCGTGCCAAGTACCTAAAACCCTTTTCCTTGTTTGTTATCCTTTAAGGGGGATCCTTAAACCACTTCGTATGGTCAGTGCCTCTGCGAGGCTATGGCTGTGAACGATGCCGCTGAGTCGCATGAACTCACTCGCCCAATACCTACAAAGTCTCCCAAACGACATGGAGAAATGTTCTGGTAAAATAGCTCAATGGATAGAGCAACCGACCGGCAATTGGGAGACGTGGGTTCAAAACCCAGTTCTGTCAGACTTTTTTCATGTCTTATGTTATGCCTATTTCACGCCTTATCATGCCAAGTACCTAAAACCCTTTTCTTTAAATGAGGTAATTTGAAATGGTGACTGAAATGTAAAATTCTTAGCAAAAATAGAGTTACCCCTTAAGAAATAAAATCACAACGAGATAGTAGAACTCTCAATGTCTCTTCAGAAAACTAATACATACAGGAAAGTAAAATGACTGACAAAATAACCTTATAAATGTTTTCAAACATGTTCAGTATAGTTCTCAACTTGAACAAGTTCAGATAAATTCAAGAAATGCAGAGCCAAGAAGAAAAAATTGATAACTCAAGAGAGGGATGTCCTGCAAAAGCTCCGTGGCAAGCATAAAAAGGAGAGCCAGCTACTGGAAGTAATGGTTTGAAGAGCAAGACACATGTGCAAGGTTTCATGTACTATTCAAAGATTCCAGAAAGCATCCCATATTTATACAAACATCACTTTCATGGTGGCTCAAGAATCATGGATTCATGTAGTGAGGCAAAAATTATCCACTATCACATTAATTCTCAGTAATGTAGGAACCAATAACTTAACTGTGTGTAGTAACTTACTAGTTACTAAACACATGAGTGCTGCATTACTATGATGATGACAGTGGGAACTATGACACTGTGTAGTCTTTGGATTGGCAGCTTTGTGACTTTTGAAGCCTGCTTGAAGAGTATGTTTGCTGTTTCGGAATTGATTGAATATTGGTTTTATTATTATTACTTTATCATCTAGTAATAAGATGTACTGTTTCAATATATAAGTCATAATATTTCCTTAGTTCATTATTTATTCAACAAAAGTCTGTTATTTATACACTCACAGCATTTGGTGCAGTATGACTTAATAATTTGCCAAAAATTTCAATATACATTAAATTTTATGAAACTTTAAGGGAGTTTTATTAACTTGTTTAATATAGATTTCTTCACAATATTACATAGACGTTTCATTAATTTTTAAACAGAAACTCATGAATAAAAACTGAAGAACTGCAAGTCTCCTCTGTAGTCATTCTAGGGTTAAGGAAGTTTCTGAAAAGTTGAAAGAACTTAGGAAAAATTCCAATAGATACAAGGAAGTTATTTAAATTTATATTTATCATCGTTATTTGGAGCCTGATTAAACAATGACATAAAATATGATCATGAAAATGACAATTAAATAACAATGAACATAAAAAAATGAAAGAGAGGCACTAAGAAAGCTCTGAAATGTTAATTCAGTTAATTTAAACCAATTAAGCTTTGAAATGTGGTAGTATAAATGTTAAAGAAGAAGCAGATAGGCAAGCAGAGAACAATGAAAAATATTACAGTTTGAGAAAAGCTCAAAAAATCAAAGCTTACAAACAAACTGTTAGGAAATTCCAACCAGAGGTGGTTAGTCTCTCCATGGTCAAGCTTCCCATGTATCGTTCTCAATATGTATTTCAGCTATGTTGCCATCTTCAGAAGAGAAGGCTACTGAGTAGTTTAAATTACTAAATCATTGAGAACAATACCCAGGTGGGCAATGCATTTGACTTCAGCAAAAGTGGTCCCAGGTTCAATTCCTGGTGGTGGCCTATGTGTGAAATGACCTTAGCTTTTGAAGCACTTTTAACAATACTACTACTCATTGAAAACGATACTTGTAAAGCATGACCACAGAGAACCCTAACCCCCGCTGTTTGGAATATCCTAACAGTTAGTTAAGATATGCTAGCAAGATACGGCTTTTCTCAAATTCAATGTCTTACCACAGCCATGTTCTTTTCCTTATAGAAATAGGAGATATGCTTCACTGTAGGATCACATAATATTCTAGAATTGCACAAACAATTGAAGGAAATACTGAGCAATAAAAATATGGAAAAGAAGGATTGAAATGTTTGAGAAAAGAGACATATGAATGAGAGAATTAATTGAGGGTCCAGTTGTAATTTGTCAGGACACAGTTTTCAAAGGAAAAGTGATTAAATTAAAATAGCCTACGTAAAAATGATAATTTACACTTTTGATGATTTACAAAAAACAGGAAAGTTGAGATAGCATTCTACATTTGCAACTAAGACAGCATCTCAATCTATCTCTTAACCAAAATATTCCATCTAAAGCATTAAGATATTGGCTTTACTTGCAATCTTCTCACTACAATAAAATATTATGGCACATCAGACACACTAATCATATATACCACAATCATTATAGTAGTACAACCTTTCCGTTTGATTGGATCTGTTGGCATGTCAATTAGCAACTTGTCTAAGCGTATTAAGAGTTTGTTAGTTTCTGCAGCATAATGCTCCACCCTGGCACTGCGTAACATCCGAAAGGTTTCCATGTGACTTCTTATACATCCTAGAATACAAACATATTTCATTTAAAAAAAATGGATGATAGAGAAAATTTACACATAGCACTATGGATGTAGCTGTAATGCAACTAATATATCCACTAAAATATTAACCCAATTGAAGAGCAATTATACATTCACTGACTACAAAATCCACAGCTACAGAATTTAATCAAATATGTTCCGAAACATAAAACTTACTTTCACAATTTACAATAAAATTATTGTTGCATACAAGACATTTTATTTAATAGAACTATAAATGGAATTCTTAAATAATATATACCATTCTAGAT
The DNA here is from genome assembly GCA_000376725.2 of Ladona fulva. Lineage (NCBI taxonomy): Eukaryota > Metazoa > Arthropoda > Insecta > Odonata > Libellulidae > Ladona > Ladona fulva. The sequence goes on from KZ308613.1 coordinate 475,157, forward strand.
TAACAGAAAGGATGATTATGAACATTCGCAACTCATAATATGATAATTTACATTAATAATACCGGATGAAGTTACAATTCAGCAAATTAAATTATTTCCTTGTTAAACAAAAACAGAAATTTACATGTAAAATACAAGAAACAGATGGAATATAATTTAAACCAATTAATATTTAGAAAACATTCCTACAGCTGGTTCAAGAACTCACCTACTGTCTGATGCCTTGAATAAAAACCAGGCTTTGACTGGTTCTGACTGAATTCTGTTTCCGATTGGTTTTGAAAATATTCTTGGCCGGGAACGTCCTGTTTCAAAATTTTCTTCTTTGCCTTTCCAAAGAGATCTGGAAAACCAAAAGAAATTTGCTCAAGAAAAATATTGGAAGTATGGAACAAAAATAATTCCAGAAATATAATGAATGAGTACAAAAACGGCTACGGAAGCAAGATTACAACTTGAGCGTGGAATTCCATGCTTTAATATCTATTAAAAATAACACGTTGGGTTGTCTCAACGATTTAAATCGGTACTATCCCACATCATGTCCCAAAGGTTACGGAAATCTTTTTGATTACACATTACGGGAAGTTATAATCATTACTTATGCCTCTGTATTTTCAACAGTAGAATGAGTGACAAAGGAAATTTTGCCATGTAAGCTCACTGTATACATTATTGAATTACAAGAACTTAGCATAATGTAGAGAGACAACAATAATTCCTATAGGACATCCTATTCCGCGGTTTTGTGAAAATCGGTACAGGTGGCAATGAAACAATTAGTATGACTAAAATCCTTTAAGACACGTTCAAATTGAAAGTATACTTCAAGGAAATGCCATCAGACAATCAAGGCAAAAAGTTTTTGAAAATATATTTCAGTAAAGGGATGAGACTTGCATTGATGAAGAACTGGAATATTTTATCATTTGAGCAGTTTTACCTTTCAAAGAACGGAGGACGTCTTGATCATCATTATGCTCTTCTTGAAAATGTGTACTTAGAAGTAAGGCTGTGACTAGGTCCTTTTTGCAAATCGGGCAAATAAAACCCTCCAAAATATCTTCACTTCTAGAGGCCATCACTTTTAATATCCTCGTAACTCCTAAATGGTTTACTTAGGGCTAGTTACCCGTACGCCTCATGCATTTTGTTCTTCTCTCAAGCACAGTAATCAAACTCCTTTCTTTGATTAATAACTATCACATTGTGAAAATTTGAAAACATCAAGTCCTCTGACACTAGAACCACCCCACTACTCCCACTTCTACACCGATCACGATATATCGGACAACTCGGTCGGAAACCGGAGGAGTCGAAGACTGGGTTTCGATAAGGCTATTTAGACGATACACCGATTCAGGCGAAAAGAACGAAAACGTCCAAAACGAGCAGTAGTCGCGAAAGGTTATGTTTCAAAATTTTGTGATTCTGTCGCGGTTAGCAGTATTAGTGGATTAGAGGTAAGAGAGAAGCTGGCTCTGAATAGATATATTGCACAAGAAATTTTACTTGGTTTTTGTCTACTTGCTGAATTATTCCATACCGCTGTATTCCGGAACTTTTCACTCAGACATTACTTATTTTAAGGCAAAATTGTTCCTATCAGCTTTTAATTTTGTTTCGCTAAGAAGACAAAAATCGAAATTATTGCCCCACATAGAATAAAATTGGAGAAGAGTAATGCAGCCTGTCAGGCCGATTAATAAAACTCTCATTATCCAGTTTGTGAACTACAATAAAGTTCGTTCGCCTCTGGTGAAAGTGTCAAATATCTTAAATGATTTGAAATGCATACATTAAGTACTAATGAATCACTGTTACAGGTGATGGGATTATTCAACCGCAAAGCTTTCAAAGAATGGCAGTGTCTCTGATTTTCCTTCTACTAGTAAGTGAGCCTTATGAAATTATTATTTTTATTCTTCGTATTTCAGTGGATTTTCTTTTAATATTTCGTTCATAAAAATTTGTTGTAGAATCTACTTCTTCCATGTTTCGGGGATATCTTATTACATTCAGTAACTGGCGAAGTGGGTAGCGGAAATTACACTTATTACAGTTTGATGTATGAAGGCCCTATTACTTTGACATTAACGACTCAGTGAGTTACCCCCTGATATTTATATTTTGAAAGTGGAAGTTTTTTTCACGATTCATTAATGATTATTGTAGTTTGTATTGATTTTAATATAGTTATTATAATTTTTCTTTTTAGGCTAGGCGATGCAGATCTGTATGTATCGCAATTAATAAGCAAGCCAACTTTTGATCCAAATACGTACTGTCTCCAGTCATCAACCTGTGGAGTTGATGTGATTCATATACCTAAAAGGTATAGAAAGACTAGTAATCACAGTATAGGTTGATGATAAAATTCAATGTAGCTTTGCATGTTGACAATGATTAATGCAAGAAAGGCACAAATTCTGATATATATTAATATGTTTAATTTTTTACAGCTTCAAACGACCTATTGGTATTGGTATATATGGCCATTCTTCCAATGAAATAAGTCGATATTTACTTGAAGTAACACTTAGGGAAACAAATGCAGATGGTCATATTTCTGATATGGTATATGGGGATGATGATGAGATAGATGAAGACTATGAATTTGACTTGTATATTAAAGATTTGTCTGTCGAAGATAGAATAAGACTCAAAGGACAAAGTAAAAGGAAAGTTAGTCTGAGGTACCCAGAAGGTGAAGAAAGTAGGGCAGTAAATGAGGTATTACCATTTTTTGCTCAAGTGATGTTTTTGGCATAAATTAAGGCTGTGGAAATGTTATTTTGACCTGAATTCGATTTGATTTCATTATGTTTCAGAATTCAGAAGAAGAAAAATCAGATGAGGAGCCATTTATGTGGAAATTTATTTGGTCTTTGATGGAATTGATTTTTGAAATATTTTTTTTGTGAGCTCAATCTAAATTTATATACGTTATTCTTGTATGCAACAATTTCTGGCAATACCATACCACCAACCACAAACAGTAATTTTTGATCTCTTGGCTATCTTCGTGCTCATCATAATTCACATTATATCTTGGTACAAATTCCATTCTGCACAAATTGTGCTCTTCTCTGCTAAAGATTTTTATTCTTATTGACTGAATTCATACATTGGACTCATACAACTCTTATCAACTTACATGTTAAAGTCGCATGTCTATAACAGACTTTCTGATTAGTTGGGTTTACAGAATCATTGTATGAGAATATTTTCTATAGAAAAATCCAAATAATTTGCAGCTGAAGAAATACTTCTGGGAAATTGTAAATTTTTCAAATATAAGTCAAAAATACCATCAAAATGCTTGAATTTGAGAATCAAATGCTACTTGACATTCTAAATGAAGATGGCCTATTAGTGGCAGCCAGGTATGTAACCTTATCATTACATCATATTTGCTGGTAAATATATCTCTCAGAAAAAGTTATCTGCAGTTCAACTTCAAATATGTTTATGTAATTTAGGGGTTTGGGCCTCGATCAAGTATTTCATTCCCTAGTAAAAGTGTACAGTGATGATGGAAACCTTGTATTTGTGATTGGAGCCTCTCCTGTAGAAGAGGAGCACTGTATGACTCAGATGGCATTAGCTGGTGTCACCCCATTACCTCGCCTGGTTACCTCTGATGTGCATATCTCTGAAAGGTGTGTTTAACTATCCAAGTATTAATGATTAACATTATTTCCTGGGTTATTGTTTTCTTGTAAATTGTCTGATTTTATTTTAATCAGAAGGTTAACCCTCTGCATGGCACCAGGTGGCGGTGGCTTATGTCGTTCGTGTAGTGCCATCCGCTGCCTTTGGCGTTGGGGTTTACTAGTATAAGAAAAAGAAATCAATTGAAGAAATTCGAAAAACTTATAAATATATAATTCATTATCTGTGTTCATTACATAAATTAAATATATGTTTAATTCATCTGAAGAATGTTAAAGTTCTAGCTCTAAAAAATAATAACAATAAAAGGACGGTATGTTTGTATCCTGTAAGGTTATGAATCCCATCAATGCACAAAAATCATCACCTAGTTTTCTGACACTAGAACCACCCCACTACTCCCACTTCTACACCGATCACGATATATCGGACAACTCGGTCGGAAACCGGAGGAGTCGAAGACTGGGTTTCGATAAGGCTATTTAGACGATACACCGATTCAGGCGAAAAGAACGAAAACGTCCAAAACGNATATTAAAATGTTGATATAGATTTACAGAATTAGATACTAGGCTTGTTAAATGTGAAACAACTTTTTTATATCAGGTGGTATCTTTTGTTCATAAAATTAAAAATGGATTAATTCCTGATTACTTAAATGGTGTGTTAAAAACAAACAGTGGTGCACAAGAACATAACAAATAAAGAAAGAACTAATTGAAATCCCTTCATTTATAAAACAGCAACACAAATGTCCTCATCTTTTCAAGGAATAACACATGATTATTCACTCCCAACAGAAGTAAAAATTTCACAAACCCTGAAGGATCTCCAAAGGAAGCTGAAAAAAGTGTTTGATAATAAGATGTCTTACTCTGCTTACTACTTTTATCCTTGTGATTTTAAATAATAGTATATTTTCTCATTTTTAAAAACTAGTAACTTTAATGAAAGTTATCTAAAACTTTAAAATGTATTGAGTGTTGTTGTTTTTCATGTGTGTTATACTGTAGTGTGTCATAGATAGCTCTATGTAATTTATTCCCTTACATACTCAATAAATTAAAGGTGACTTTTGATTCCGTAAGATTCTGTTGAGCTATACAACAGAAGTTGAGTTGTGTTGAGTATCACAGCTGGTTTATTTTTCCTTCCCAACTGAAATGGCTGCTACAAAAGGCAAAGGGACCCAACAAACTCTAGGTGAAGCAAAAGTAGTTTCATTATTAATTCACAATATAAAGCATTGTATGATGTTTTAGAATATTGATGTATCTGCTTATCATAAAGTGCATCAACAGCTGATTGATTGAACAGCTGGCTATCCAGAGGCCTACTACAGCTACTTGTGATATTAGGTATCACAGCCAAGTACTCTAAGGTTACACTACAAATAGAGGAGGTTTTTACTGGATTACACAAAGTTTTTTGCTCTCATTGTAACCTTAATGTAAGAAAATTTAAATACCTAAAGGTATATAACAACATTAATGGGTGGTAACCAATATAGAAGCTTCTATCAGCTAAGGGGTTGTAACTTTTGGGATGACTGCTTCATGCCTGTGAACTAAAAAGGTTTTTTGGTGTTGAGGTCCATTTTAATGAAGTTATGTTTGAATATGGTTTGCTATTATAACAGCAATTGTTTGCAATTATTATTCAATTGCAGCCCTTAGTTGGTCGAACAGTCTTGATCAAAATATGATGGAAAAATTTTGGTACTACATAGTTTCTGTTAGCTATAAAAAGAAACCAGTAACATTTCCCAAATGAACTTGTATTTTCTCCTTTTGCATTATAGTGTATTGTTTTATTTTTATTTACCTGAAAAAAGAATATTTCATTCACATTTCTGTATTTACAATATGAGCATCACACACTATCACTCCAATACAGTAGATGAATATTCTCAGACTAGCTGGAACAAAAATTTTCCAAGTGATTTTCTTTCATTAACACTGTGGCATGTGTTTGGAAGTTTAAAAGAAGCCAAGACAATTGGTTGGTCATCTTCTGCAGCATGTAGGTTTAGCAAATGCCATATCTGAAAGAATGATAAAAAACTTAAGTCAAAGAAGATTACCCAGATAAGGATATCTGAAGCAAATAATAGTAGTCATGATTTATGGTTGATTTCTAAAATTGCAAAACATGATACAAGATGAAGAAAAATAAAGGGTCAACCATTAGTGAGTGATTGATAATTGCTGAAGAAGAAAACCTTCAAATCTTAGAACACCAATTGCCATGGATGTTACTGTAATTTCTCTAGCATTGGTATTTAATTAAAAACTTTAAAGATCAGTACTTTGGTACACTTAACTGATATTTTTGTTTCACAAAAACATATTCAGCAGCTATTTGATTTATGAAGGTTGTATAAAGAAATTATGAGTTGTGAATTCACTTCTGCCTGTAGCTTTATTTTACTAGCTATGGTTTTAGTACACTCATAAATATATATGATTTTGCTTCTTTCTTTGTAGGGAAGGGTTTTATATGGGTGGAGGGGTCATTTTTGCATCAGCTCGCATATTAGTAGTTGATCTACTGAAAGGCAGAGTTCCTTTGGAGCATGTCACAGGATTTTTGGTATGCCGTGCACATCGTATTTTGGAATCTTGCCAAGAGGCATTTGCATTGCGTCTATTCAGGCAAGGGAATAAGGTATGTTCCACAAAGCAACTAGCTCTCTGATGTTCCCCAACATTTTTGGACTCTTGTTCTTCTTAATATATATTTAAGTAATTTGGATATTAAATATTTTCATATTGAAAATAATGTCCTCATCTCTTTGCTGATCACACTCCAAGGTACCTGCCAGAGACAAAAGTCTATTAATAACTAATGTAAACAATCACAATAAATGTAAGTTCACTTGTTCTGTTTTGTTCAAACAAAATAAGTTAAGGGTGATAGATAATTAAATTAAGTGATACAGTATTTTTATATGGATTTCTCTACCTCCTTAGGAGGTATGACTGTTTAACAGTTCTTAATAAGAAATTCCCCTGATAGCTACTAGACTAAGTGTACTCTAGTTATCAAGAGGTGCAAGTTGGTAAAGGCACTCACTATAGCCTTTTGGTTGCTCAGTGTGCAGGATGTTTTCAGGTTTGTGGCAAACAAACAGAATTTTTATTTTTTATATGATTTGTTTATCTAAAATCATTATGAATCTTTTATAAATATATAACATACCTTCAGTAGTTTGATCCATATTTCTCAATAAAATTTGGATCCCTATCAAGTTAACAATCATGCAAAATAGCAATTACTCGTGGGAAACAACTGTAAAAATTTCCAATTTTTATTCCTTGAAACTTCTTGAGATGTTCAAATTCAAAGATTCCTTTTCAGCCCTTTCTTTTTTTTTTGGAGGTTTTTTTTCTACCTCAGTCTGGTAGTCATCAGAGGTGGAGGGGGTTCTCTGGTGGGATTCTTCTTATCTCCTAAGGGGGGGAGAGGAATCTGTAAAAAAAATATGGTATCACTTGATTTTAATTATCTATCAACCTCTACTAGTCTTGTTTCAAAATTACTGAGCAAGCAAAGTTCCACTCCTCATTAGAAATAATAAAGGAATTGTTTGGTACATATATTTAAACTAAATACCATGTTTCTGGGGGATTGCAACCAATATCAGTTTTTTTCTAAATAGTCATTCAAAATTCCAAATTAATGAATGTTGTATGGAATTAGTAAGTGAGATAAAACATTTAAGATAGAATGGTAATGATTTAAATTTTATGAACCCTTGAATAACCTGTGTAAAAAAGTTGCGAAAAAGTAAAATAAAAAAAAAGTTTTTAGTTTTTTAATTTATTTCTATTCAGACAACTAAAATCATTTATAGTAAGTGGATTATATTACCATGTTTTAATTACTGTGTTGCAATTATACCTTGCTATACTATTGTACAAATGACCTCACTTGTCAAAAAGAAAATAATAAATTGTAAATATTACAAAATAAGGCCTTGTGAATAATATTAAAATGTTGATATAGATTTACAGAATTAGATACTAGGCTTGTTAAATGTGAAACAACTTTTTTATATCAGGTGGTATCTTTTGTTCATAAAATTAAAAATGGATTAATTCCTGATTACTTAAATGGTGTGTTAAAAACAAACAGTGGTGCACAAGAACATAACAAATAAAGAAAGAACTAATTGAAATCCCTTCATTTATAAAACAGCAACACAAATGTCCTCATCTTTTCAAGGAATAACACATGATTATTCACTCCCAACAGAAGTAAAAATTTCACAAACCCTGAAGGATCTCCAAAGGAAGCTGAAAAAAGTGTTTGATAATAAGATGTCTTACTCTGCTTACTACTTTTATCCTTGTGATTTTGTTATTGGTACTCTATTGTATGTTTTCTTATTTTTTTATCTTTCTTGATTTGTATTTATTCTATAAGAAGTTCCTCGTGTACTATTACTTTCATAGTATTCTATTTTGATATGTTATTCTTTTGTACTTTATTTTTACTTTAGTACCTATCTGAAGGTTATTTTCAAATTCAAAATTTTAATGTATGTTTGTAATCTTTTGTTAACAAAAAGCCTCATGCTAAATAAAGCTATTATCAGTGTTTCATTAATTCTTTCCAAATTGGTTTTCCAGACAGGTTTTGTGAAGTCTTTCTCCAACTGCCCTGAAGCATTTACTGTTGGTTTTGCCAGAGTAGAGCGTGTAATGAGAGCATTGTTTGCAAAAAACCTTCTTCTTTGGCCCAGATTCCATGCCACTGTTACATCATCCTTAACTCAGAAGAAGGTAAGTTTTATTTAAATTTGAAAAATCACAGAATTTGAGTGTTTTGAGATTTCAGTACTTCCAGTGTTAATTTCAACTTCAGTTTTTCTAAGTTGTAAGAATACACCTCTCTGAGAATATCCTCTGACGTGTATGTAGATAGCCTTTTACATCATTTGTATATTTTGTAGATTCCTTTTCTTCTCTTGCAAATAGACATAGTGTTTTCCCTTTTCCACCAACTGTGAGTGACTAGAAATGATCTAATATTTATCAATCCACCTAATTGGAATCTAACCCAAATTTCTACCAAATGTAATTATTTTTGTGTTCAAATGAGAATACCATATTTTTATCATGAAATATTTAGGATAAAAAGCAGGGTATTTTCTCGTATGATTATATAGATTTTCTATTGGAGTTCTTATGATAGATCAAGAATTCAATCCCAAAAACCTTGCCTTTTCTTATATGAAGGTATCTATTATATACAGACACTTCTCCAGATATATATAGGCTAAACAAGCATCCCTGACCCAGCGATCTTTTTGCGTAAAGACACTGATCATCTCACTAGGGAAAATGTGATGTATCAATCCTGGGTATCATTGGTTTAATACTAGGAGGCCCCAATAAAGGTACCTTTGCTGTTTAAAAACGTTGCAGAGATTTTCAAAAATTTGTATAGAGCATTTTCCATTAAGACAGAGGTTGAAATTCATGATAGTGTTTGTAGAAGTGGTTTTCTATCTACATGTATAAAAAAAAATTTCCCAAGTGGCTATGGGTTTATTGCTAGGACACATCAAGGAATCGCTGCCAGTGGGGTGTGGCAGGGGGTGTATAATATTGTGTTGTCTTGAAACCCAATGAATAGATTTAGAGTTTAAACTGATCTCTGATGCTTTGGTTGCAGGAGGAGATTCTGTAACATAATTTGAGAAGATATCTCCTAAATAACCCTGGCTTAGATGCTAGGACTGTTCAAATGTTGTAATAATTTATTTTGGTCACCTTCCGAGAAGCCAGATAGCTGTATTTTAGCATGTGAATAATATTTCTGATTATATTTCATACATAAGGTGTACCACTTCCATATTAAAATTTAGTAAGAAGGAATAAAACATATCCTTTTAAAATATGGCCAACTTAAAGATTATTTATTTCCTTAAAATATTAAATGAATCAAGGATGTTGGAAAGGAAAACAACTTGTATGGAAAAGCCATGTGGCTGAATCTCAAGGATAAACAAAAAGATGAAGACTTGATTGGGACTTGAACCCAGGTCTTCCACCTTCCAGGCAGCCATTCTAACCATAAAGGCTACTCTATTTGCCCACAAAAACATTCCCAAACAGTGTGAAAGATATGCAGCATTGTAGGTCAGTGGTTAGAATGCCTGATAAGAAAGTGGGCGACTTCCACTCATGTCTCTGTTTTTCACACCTGTTTGTTTTCTGTTTGAATTAGAATGTCTGAGAGATGTCATCTTTTCTATCCAAAACCATTCTGACAAAAAATGTCTTAAGAAAGTAACACATTGAATCATCATCTAGCTAGTGTTTTTGGTAATGGTTTTTTATCCTATGAAGATCATTTCTACTCTTTTCAGACTCAATTAACAAATGTTTTAAGGATTTATGCATGCAGAAGTGTTATGAAGGTTTCTGCCAACAAATATTATTCTTGGACAAATTATCTGACTTAGCTGAGATATCACAGTAACATCTTCATTAACAGATATCTTGTGTATTAGCCATAGTTTGTGTAATTTTTATAGTCTTTCATGATGGAATTAGAAGTCCTTTTTCAGTATCAGTCTTGCTTGAGCTTACAAAATGCATTTTCCATTTGTAAAATAATGTTGCCTTACCCTTTTAATATTGCCTGTGATTACATTTGTAACTTTTTTTTTTCAGCCATTGCTGATTGAACTTCACTTGGAACTTACCCCTCTTATGCAGCAAATTCAGAGCTCCTTGCTGGATCTGATGAATTTCATTGTGAAGGAATTGAAGCAGGTCAATCCTACAGTAAGAAGCTAATTTCATAGTTCATAGCTTTGCAAGTCATCGATAATGAATTACCTTGAAGAATACATAGTTATCAGTATTCACTTTCATGTATGTTTGGATTATGTCCTACTGTCCTGCCCATCATGAAATTTTTTAAGGTCTAGACATAGCTCATTCAGTTTTCTTCGTTTTGTTTTGAAAATCATTTGAATCTTTCTGAGGAGTTTTTAAGACTCTTGATATTGTTACAGTGAACTTAAATATAAATACCTGTGATGTATGCCATAAAATAAAGCTGTTATGTAAATTGAGCCTTAGAAGAAGTCAGGTTGTTATGTTTTTTTCTTTATTGCTTTGGATCAGGCAAATATATCTTATCAAAAATTAGTCTGTTTGTATGTATCAATTAAATTTAATTTTTTAAACTTTGATGAAAATAAACTCTTTTCAAACAAAAAATAAAAGCCAATTTTTATTTAAATAACATCCAAGAATGATTTAATTTTGTGAATTAAATACTTTAAATATATTACTCTTGCTGCTTGTAAAATAGGATGTTTTCCCTCATTCTGGTGAATAAATTCTTTGGATTTGATTATGGTCTATTTTTTCTCTCCAAACTATGTACCAGCTTGACACAGATGAGCTTACAGTGGAAAATGCAGTTTCCAATTCATTTGCACGCCATCTACGTATTCAAGTGGATCCAATATGGCACCAGCTGAGTTTTAAAAGCCGTCAACTTCTTTCTGATCTGAAGACATTGTCATTTATTTTACGGTATGATTTATCTCTGTAAATAGGAAAAATAAAAAGTAGGAACCACTTCTCTCAGGAAACTAGATCCTATTTAACAATAAAAATGCTGCAACTGCAGTGTTGGTGTCATTTTTTTGCAATAATATGTATGTTTTATTGTAATTTGCTGTGTATTTGTTAAAAATAGGATCTAGTTTCCGGAGTAAAGTGGTTCCTGTTTTATATTTTTCCTTCTATCATGGGGTACCGCAAGGTCAGCTTGTCAACTTGTCAGCAAGTTGAATTTAATATTTGTAAATTTTGCTTATTGTATATTCTGCTTATAATTCTGCTTATTGTATATTCCATTGCTCTACCTAGTACTACATAAGGAATTGTGGATGGATTTTTCTCAGCTTAATATCATAGTTGTGAACATCTTCCTGGATGTTTTTAATTCTGCTTAGCTTCAAACAAATTAGAAAATTAAGAAATTAACTTCAACACCTTCTTAAGGTTGTAATAAAATTCCACAAATATTTTTGGAAGCCAAAGTAATCCAGTTACTATTCCATCCAGGTGAGAATAAAAGAGAAATTATTTATATTGTGATTATGAAATATAATCATTAGTCCTCATTATAACACCAATTGTGTAATTCACTCACCTTTGAAAGATGAAGTATTTTAATCAATTTCATGTTTGCAATGATGATCCATTGTAACTGAAAATTTTTATTAACTAACTACCATTGTTGTATAGAAAAATCATCTGTAATTTGGCTACAGTAGCTGAGATAGCACGTCACCTACTCAAATTGTAACCTGGATTTTTCTGGTCCTTTAAGGTGGACATATGGAATTTTCTATTTTTTTCAACATCTTTTATTTTTGTAAGAACAATATCGGTATTATTATTGGAATCAGTTTACTTTTAATTATTACTAGAAAATTTGTATGCAGTATTCCAACCATTACCCATCTATTTTCTAAATTCATACAAGATTCAGAAGTATCAGTGGACATTTTTTCAACACATACATGTGTGAAATGAATTCCACGTAGTTTCATCCATTGGTTTAGCTTAATATCACTAGCAAAAATTTGCACCTATATTCAATTTTTTCAGATAGTGAAAGCTTTTTCTTTAAAAATAAAGGCCTCCATTGGTGTACTTATTCAGCATTCCTAAGGAAACCATATCCATTAGGTTTCATCCACAACCTCTCTTCTTGGTCTCAAAACAAAACTCCTCGATGGAATGTCTGTCTCTCTTCACCAGTCATTTACAGTTCTTTTCCCAGTATTAGGTTCGGCATAAATATTTGCCATGGATTCACCACCATCAGTTTGTTTTAGCACCTTGAGATGCACAACCATCAAAACTGCAACTCATTCATGCTTTGCTCTATAATGAAAGGAAAAGAAAATTGCAGTGTAGCATGAACTGATGAGAACTAGAAGAAATATTGCTCCCCACTTAATAGTTCCAGTTCTGGGAAATTCTGAGGACGGTGGCTTATCATTCATGTCACAAGTAACAAAATGCTAAATAATTCTTGGAAAATAGAATATGTATACTTAACAATACTTTGACTCATCTTTCTATGTAGGCCATTGTTCACACACACAGTAAACAGCTCAGTTAAAGCAATTTCTGTTAAGAGGATTTATATTGTATTTCTATTTTGTATTCCTCTCCAATTTTCCTGATAATTTGGTTTAAACTGGAACTCCATCATGAGTATATAGGGTCTTGAATTGCTGTAACCACTGTATTTCTACTATTAGTACTCGATATTACACTGTATTACTACTGCTCTTCATGATTGAATATTTGATAAACTATAATATTTGTTGTTATTTTCACAAAAAGGTAGTTGATTGAAATTTTTCTTATCTAAAATCTCTTTAACTTGACAGAAAGGCTTGCATAACAGCCAAAAATAGTAATATTTTTTGGCTGATACATGTAAAGAGACTGTTTATCCATGTTAACCCTCTTAGTGCTATCCTTCTTCCTGGGGTACTGTCGAGAAATGCGTAGGGTTTTTTTAATAAAATGTAGCAATTAGGGGAAAAAAAAAATATAAAGCTATTTGTTTACATATCTGTATGCGTTTTTTTAATTGATGAGCTTAAATTGGTTAATAATAATAAAAATATTTTTACGTTTTCTGAAATACAAATGTTTTTATTTAAATGTCATAAAGTTGAAAAAATTTTTTTTCTAGAGCCAATATATCGGCCCGCCGCACTTTTTGCCCGAGCGGCAAAAGCCGATATATCGGCCCGCCGCACTAAAAGGGTTAATCCATTTACCATGTTACCATAGTTAACATTGTATTTAGCTAACATCAAGTAGCTGTAATCAAAATCATCTTGGGTAACATTGCAGGCTTTGGTTTATAATGTCTTCTGGTGAAGAACGACAATTAAAAACTGCTTTTATGGCTATTTGTTTTTTTATTGCTTTGTGACAAATATAAGTGATTTTAGCTTAAATAAGTGAAATATACTTGCTATAATCATTCTAAGATCTAATTTACATCAAAAGAAGGTTATCTAAATATCTTAAAATGATTTGTAGATTTCTTTATGTATTATGCACTTTTCTTTTCAGTGCTTTAACACAGTATGACTGTGTCACCTTTGAAACTCTTGTTGCACCTTTGAGAAGCATGGAGTATGCTATGCGTTCTTCTGGTTGGCCACTACTAGATCCAGCAGAGACTCTTTTTGTCTCTTCAAGGGCTCGAGTAGATAAACTTGGTCAGAAAGAAGTTCCAGAAGATAAGACTAAGAAGGCAAAGTTAGACAAAGTAGACCAAGTAAAGAAACGTAAGTATTGTATTCTGTGGTAGGTTTTGTTGTGAAGCATTTCACATTAAAGTTCATTTCTTCATTTGGTGGTTAAACCCCTTTTATCTACTTTATTCTTTGCTAGCTTCTTTGTCCCTAAATTACTATGTCATCCAATATCCAATGCATGCTGTTTAGTATAGTCATGCCTATATTTTACACCACCATCCTACCTACTCTTTATTAACTACATTTACCAGTTCTTAATGCTTCTTGATGAACTGAATTTAGTTAGTTGGTGAGATACTGTTATTTTCCTGAAGAAGGCAAAGGAAAATAACCATGGTACATAGACAGACAATTTCAGCAATGTTACCCTGTGAATTAAATTACTTTTTAATTCTAACTTGCTTATGACAAGGAAATCCAGTATACTTGGGTTTTCTACCTGGCTGGTTGAGTGATAATTTATTAACCTTTGAGTCACAACCTTCAATTCTGTGGATTCTGTGCATTTTACTTCTCTGATAATCATCATCAGGCCTACTTACACTTATTTAAAAGAAAAAGATAACAGTCTTGTTTTAAACATTTTTTGTTTTTTTTTGTTTCAATGATCACTTTCCTGGATATCTTTTCCCCAACTGATAGTTTCAAGTCTTCATGTTGTATTCTTGTTGCCGCTTGGACCACTATTCTCCAATTTCATTCAGGACCTCCTTATTTTTACATTTTTAAATCTATATCATTCTTCTGTGATGTCTATTTTCATAAGGACCCACTCTTTTATTCCCAAAGTGGTTCTTTTTAAATCTGAATTCTACATTTCACAGGCATTCCTGTGTTAGAGACTAGCCCCAAATGGACTGCCTTGTCTGAAGCACTGAAGGAGATACAGTCAACTTTTGTTGATAAAGAAGTGACAGAGCACTCACCAATCAAGGTTCTTGTTCGAGTCACAGATGCACGGACCAGTAGGTTGCTCCTGCAGGTTAGTAAACAACTTTTGATTAAAAGTTAAATGTATGAGGTGTTGTTTCATTATTGAATTATTCTATGTCTGACAACTAAAATTTATAAAGAGATTATAATATAGAAAGTTTTGAAATAACTATTTTTATTCCAATTAATGGCATTTAATGATTTTGGCACATTTTATGTGAGAATCCTGAAAAATATTTCCCTGTTGGCACTTAAATTTATTTAAAAAATGCAGATGATTTTCAGAATGTTAATATTGGTATAGTGAAATAAATCTCTATGGTAAATTCCTCATTAACTTTAACAAACAAACGGTTTCATAGCTGTGTGAAATCATCAGTTACATATTAACATGTTTTTGATGATGTCATTTGGTTATGATGTTCATAATGTAGAATTTTTCAAAGAATATTATTTCATTGTATTAGGAATGAATTGCAACAAGGCACACCTGAGGCAGTGTCTTATTAATATAGGTTTTCAGATGTGCTTTCAGGAATGCAGAGTATTTTAATTCTAACATTTTTTCTTCCTTTCAGTATTTGTCAATTGGATCAGAAGCCCTGCTAACCAAGTTGTATGAAAGGGCCCTCAAAGATAATAAACTGGGTGGGAATAAATCATACGGTGGGGCTGTTGTTGAAGAGAAAACTACAGATAGATTGAAAATAATGAAGGAACAAGTGGAAGAAATGGACATTAAACCTGAAACTGAAGATGCAGGAGTGAGTGAATCTGGTGCTGAAGGTGGAGAAGCTGAGGATCAAGATGGTTCCTTTACTCTCACTTTAACTCAACAAAGTGGAAGTAACGATTTGAAACCAAAAAAAGATGTTTCAGAATCTAAAGATCCAGAATATGTTATGGGTAGAGATATTGACATTGTTATATTACCGACTAAAGGGAAAGATCCAAATCTTTTTGGAAGAACATTGAGTAAAATTCATCCTCAATATATCATAGTTTATGATGCTGACATATCATCCATACGACAGATTGAAGTGAGTAATTCAATGTGTATCTTACATAATATTTGAGATGATTTGTATGTAGTAAATAGAAGTAAAGTTAATGTACAATTGAAGCATAGCTGCATCTCTTTTTGTGGTCAACTAATTCTTTAGAAAATTGTCCAAAGGCAATGTAAATTAGATTAAAACTTTGGCATAAATTTATCCCTGAAGTTAAATGTAACATCATTTGCTAGCTGCTAAATTTAATTCCTCTTTATTTCACAATGATTTCCCTTTAATTTTTCTGACGCTTTTCTTACTTTTTCAGGTATACCAGGCTTATAACCCAGCCTGTCCTCCACGTATATATTTCTTAATGTATCGAGGATCTGTTGAGGAACAAGCATACTTAACTTCACTGAGACAAGAGAAGGAAGCGTTTGAGCATCTCATACAACAAAAGTCTGTGAGTCAAATAGGTCACTTTTTGAGCCTATCAGAAAATTATTTTTCATCCAAACATTATAATTTGTTCCTAGGCTTGTGAAGGATTTAATATTATTTTTATTTTTATTTAACATATAAATCTCAATTTTCATACTATTTTAGAACTCTTTGTTTTCCTGTTCCTGCATAACTGGAGGTGGGCTACACCTTACATTCAATCACATTTATTGATGGAACATAGGATGTGACAAAAATACAGTGGAACTGGAAAGTTTGTACCATGATCAATAATGATTCTACTTCTATTCTCAACAGTTAGGTTTACTGCTGCCAAGTACAAGTTTGAACTTGTTATTGTTGCTTTGTTGTTGATAAGCACTGCTGAAATGATTTTAAATGTGTTTCAAAAATAGAAGGATGAATGTTGAATATCTAATGTAATATTGTGCAAAGCATTTCAGACTCACTGTTTTGACCACTCATAAGATTACAGAATGCTTAGGAATAATACTTTTTATCAAAAGTTCAAGTGCTCAGATTGTATGAAGTCTTTTGTAGAGAGCATACATCAAATCAAGAGAGTGAGGTTGAGCAAATGGAAATTAAAATCAATTCTTCACTCATCTATTTTGAGGAACATTATTTTTCTGAATTTGTTGCTTCCAGACTCCCATAACTGTAAATCAAAATTTTTATCAGGAAAGTCCTCCGTTGGCATTGAGTGGTGGCTCAAGTATACCTTACATACATTTTAATGCCACTTGATGCCTTGTTTAATATTGCACAACTCTATCCATTAAGAAAAAAATGTCTGATAAAAGTATTACTGGGGTTCCACCCAGCTACTATCTTTCCCATTATATTTTTTCATATCACTACAAAAAGACTTAAAAAGGCACCATTTTTCCAGTTTTGATTATTGCAGGAATGTGTTACTTACTAGCTTAAAGGCATTCTAGCTATCTTTTTTTAGCACTGATGAAATTAAAAAAGCCTTAAATAACCCTGTTTTTGGGTTTTTCACTGGAGTCACCTAGTAAACTACCTTCATTTATAAAGTGGTTGCTCTCCTGGTTCAGATGAAATCAATCTCATCATTTTCTGCTGCAGCCTTTTCTTTCAAATTTTATGCAGCTTTAAATAGTTTACTCTGCTTGTTGGAAGTTGAAGTATTGATCAATACTACACAAATACCTTTGATTTCTCTTCCCAGACAATGGTTGTGCCTGAAGAGAGGGAAGGTCGCTCTGTTGATGTTGGTAATCCAGAATTGGATAGAGATTTAGGGAAAGAAGCAAGTGTCACAGGAGAATCCTCAGTTGATGGACGGAAAGGTGGTGGGAGGTTGCTAACTGAAACTAAAGGCAGGAGTAAAGTGATTGTGGACATGAGGGAGTTCAATAGTGAATTGCCATCCATCATTCACAGAAGAGGCATTGACATTGAACCTGTCACACTGAATGTAAGATTTGCATTTAACTACTAGCCCAATGTAGCTTTCGTACATACGTCTATCTGTCTCACTAACTTCTTACTCCAGCTACAGGTAAATTTGGTGTGTATCTTATAGACTAAAGGTTCTCTGTGTTCAAGCATCACAATTTACTACTTGCAGTGGTCATAAATAATTAAGTTAGTACTTCAAATAAAATGAAAAGGTTTTATCTCAAAGAAAATTGACTATTTTTATGTAGCTAATTTGGTCTGAAAAATATTAATACAATCATTTGTATCAATACAAATATTTCAATTATCATATTTGCCAGTATACAGGACTCTGTTTTTGAGGACCTATCTGAGTTATTGACAGCAAAATTTAAAAAAAAATGTGTTAGGATTAAAGAGCAAGAGTTATTTAGGTGATTTATGTTGGATAAAGTTAATAACCAAATTGATTACTGTTTTTTTCGTGTATTTCTCCATGTTGAAATAATACAATTTTGGCTGTTATAGTATATCAAATGTATACTGCAGATAACCTTCCTCTAGTATTGGTATTGACTTAAGAAAAACTTAACCTTCAGTACCACAGATGCACTGCAAATTTGAGAGACATTTCAGGTAAAAGAGTCCAGAGTCAGTGTCCTCAATGCCAGCAATTATTGTACCTATTTGTGTATAGAATATTTCCTTTAAAATTATAGTTAACTCTGAACAGTAGATTCCGTAAATTATTTTATATGAAGAAATATATTAAATCAATGCTTATAAACAAAAGATCTTAAGTCTAAAATTTCATTATTATTTTTAGATTGGTGATTATATCCTTACTAAGGATATTTGTGTTGAAAGAAAAAGCATCAGTGATCTCATTGGATCTCTTCACTCTGGCCGCCTTTATAATCAAGCAACTGCTATGACTCGTCACTATACTCAGCCTATTCTTCTGATTGAATTTGACAAGGATAAGCCATTTGTTCTTCAGGTAATAATGATTTTGTTAGATGTCTGGATAATTTATTTTTGTTTAGGCATGCATTCAGTCAGCTGTCGACAGAAAACCAAACCATGGCATTCCTTGCTAAGTGTCTTGCTAGCCAAGGATTGTGGTGTTCATTTACACTTCCATTCCTTATTGTAAAATATAAACAGAAGTGTATTTTCCTTGGGGAAAATAGAGGATAACTGGGAAATGAGCTCTTGGGAATATTTCCATAGGAGTGAAAGGAAGCATGGAATGAGTACAAAAAATAATGAAGGATGTTGTCACTGAAGGTTGAATAGAAGTGAAAAAGTCTGACATGACTGGGGAATGAAATCCGTTCACTTTTTGGTGTTTTAACCCAGTGCTGCCCTATATTTTTGCCCAGAAGACCAGTCAGCACACTACCTAGGGGCCTGCAGGTCACCAATTTGCACATGTATTCTTAATGTAATACTCAGAGAATCTTTAAATTTTTAAATATTTTTAATCAGACTACAAACTGCTGCTTTAAAATTAAATAACAGGAGGATATTAAGGCATCACAGGTAGTTGTAAATACAAAATATTCTCAATCATTGAATGAGCTCTTAAGATATATTTTAACCAATCATTGCACTCCTGAAGTATGCAATTAGATTTGGACCATCAGCTTTTAAGGCATCTCTGTTTTAATCAAATCATGTGCAGAAGTTACTCTTGGTTTATATCTTTTCTAGGGTAAGTTTTATGTATCTACTGATGGACGTAACACAGATGTTGCTTCACGCCTACAGTTGCTTACTCTACATTTTCCCAGACTGCGTCTTGTTTGGTCCCCATCTCCATATGCTACAGCAGAACTGTTTGAAGAGCTTAAGGTATGACCTACATTTTAATAGTAACTAGTTCATATTCTAATCAGTGTGGATAGTTTATTGACAATTCTAAATACTAAGCAGATAATTTTCAGTCGTAAATATATAAAAAATTATGTAGCAATTCAAAATTTCAAAAGTCATTGCAGTTCCTTTTCATTAAAATTATATTCTGCTTTGATGTTTATTATATGTATAATTCATTTCCCTAATATTTTGTTTAGCCTAGCACCACAGTAAATTATATTTAGCAATTTATTAAAAATTCCATGTAATTTCATAATGTAATTATCCAACTCAATCTATTGAACCAAAGGATTATTAAATCAGTATTCAGAATTTAACATTCATGGATATGATATTTTAACACATTTTACTAGATGTGTAGCTGTTTTTTTTATGCGATTCATTCTGAAACATGTAATATTATTTCTCTGTTGTAAAATGTGGAACCCTAACATCAATAGCTGAAATAACTGAAAATGGTGTCTTGTGAAGCTTTTTCTTTGAGTCATCCAAACCTTAAACAAATTTTTTTGTCGCTGAATTAATATTTTATTTTTCTAACAAACAAAGGGTTTTTGTTACTGGTACCATTTCCAAACATCAGTAGNGTCGCACATGTATGTCTCAACATACCTATACCTACCAACCTATAGCTGAATACTCATCAGGACCCAGGAAGTGCATTGATGCCCCAGGCAAGGTGACTCTCAGGAAACAGTTTAACAAAGGCTTTATATAATATATTTATTTTTGCAAAAGACGAGCTTAAAAGACAGTAAATATGAAAAATAATTTTTCTGATGAAATAATTCTCTTTAGCCTTATTTGATCTCAAACCTTTGCTCCCAGTGCAACCTTCTGGCTTGTCCATGTCTAGGGTTGTCTCTGAACATATAATGAAATAGTTTATAAGGAATTATAATCTGTTTAATGCCATTTTTAGTACCTTAAGTGCTTAATAATTACCACGTCTACTTTTGATCAAAATTATACTTATTTGCGGATGTGGAACACCCTGGAAAACTGAGAATATTTCCTGGGAAAACTGGGAATTTCTTAATTCCTGGTTAGTGGACACCCTGCATGGAAAACTTGTCCCAATATAGGCATCATACTTTTTAACCTATTTTTTGTGAATTAATGCATCTTGTATGTGAGTGATTAAAGAAAGAATATGACAACATTTTCCAGAATTTTGGTTATGCGTGCTCCATCATCCATCCCTTAGCATGGGTAATGGAAAGTTTATTGTTTAGCATTTTAATTTCTAGAGTCTTCTTTCATTCTGTCTCCATTTTTAGTTTGTGAAACATCTTAGAACCCATTATAATTTGAAATTTAATGCAGCAAATCTCATTAAAATTTCAACTAAAGGAAAAGCATTGCTATTTTTCAAATGATATAATGAGTTGTTGTATTGCTCTGATTGTGTTGGTCATGATGACTTTTTTAATATAACTGTATTTGAGGCTTACTTTTAAAGTAAATACCATTTTGAAATATGGCTACTGAAGCACTGTTTCCTCAATTTTGAGTATGTGCTCTGAGTAGTCAATTATCTGGCCACAGACACCTCACAGGAGAATTCTCTCGAGTTTACATTAGTTTGTGCATGTTTGAAATGCCTCAGACAATGGAAAGTTCCCGTATTTATGAAATACCTGCTGGAATTTACATAAGAAATTTTCTTAATACCGAAATGGCACTTAATTATACTTGTCATCATTTTATCTTTTAAATCATTTTTATTTACTATTTTTTTCATAGAATTAATAAGTAAAAATTCATTATGGAAATCAGTATTGCTAGGGCATTTGTAATGATTGTTAAGATGCATTATAATGGCATGTTCTAAAAATATTTCAGCAAGGAAGACCAGAGCCTAATGCTGAAGAAGCAGCTGCAATTGGTGTTGATGAGGCTTCCAAGTTAACCTCATCTTCAGCTCCTGTCAAATTTAACTCAGGGATTGAGGTATCATTTTCTTAAGTTTAAGATAGTTAATTTTTTAAAGTTACATTTTCTGTGCATGTTTGTTACTGTAATTATGTGTGTGAGAGGAATTGTTTACCATATTGTGCATTTTCAGTATCTTTTAACGTAATAAATGTGGTTTCTCCCCTTAGAATCAAATCATTAAAAGTGATTAGTGATATAATTTATAAAAATTTACTATAGGCTATTCTTGTAGAATCTGGACTAATTTGTAGAAAAGTTGGGCCTCAATTTTCAATGTGATCAGTCAGACCAGGCCAGAGATCACATGTGTACTGGCCAAAAATAAATACCAGTCTATGCAGTCTTCTACCTTCTGAAACAACCTTGTATATTTTGTTGTGAGGGGTAATAATTCGCCAAAGATATTAGCATTTTGACTTATCAGAGTAATTATTTATTTTAATTGGTCATTGATGCTTAGAATTACAAAAATTGTACCACTGAAGCTGTGAGCATTAAAATTTCATGTATCAGCTCATATTTCTTCCAATTGCATTTTTCACTAACACGTTGTATTACTTGGCTTAGTTTTTGTTTTCTGGCAGTGTTTAAATCTTGGTTGTAATCTTGACAGTAATCATGCCTGTTTATTGTTAAGGATTTTACTCTTGAATTTCTTTTTGATTGCAAATCACTTTTCAACAAATATGATATCTCATCTATCTGAAAGGATTTCATGATGAAGTTGCCTGGAGTGTCAACAAAAAATATTCATAGTTTGCTCTGCAAAGGAAAGTCTTTGGATCATCTCATGAAACTCTCACAGGTATGTGATGACTCATAATTTATATTTTAGCTGATACGTATATTCTGATTTAGGTATAATGGTTTTGAGTGCATTAGTGTATATTTACATCAATGTTCCCGAGAAATACTATGTATTTAAATATGTGAAGGGTCTGGGAAACCAACCAGAATAAGATCAAAAATTTGGGCCAGCAATGAAAAAGTTACATATATATCTGCAAGTAAGATGCAGCGTGGTTTTTGAAACTTTATGCTTGATCTTTCATAATGAATATCATGGCAGGGTGTCCACTAACCTGGAAAACTCCAGGAATTTGGGTAACCTGGAAAAATCTGTTTACACTCTTTATGAATGATCGTTCCATGGCTTTTGTTTTGGGCTGTGTATTAGTTGAGTAAAAATTCCCTGAGAGGAAGAAATGTTTTAATGACAGTGTTGTCGTGACCAATTTAAAGCTTAGATGTGCTCTTTCTTTCTACATATAGTGTTTTGGCAATAACGAAAATATGCAATGTGGGATCTTACAGAGTCACAGTTACCTGGGTTATCTAATTTCTGTTTTATTGTGCAGAGAAACTATTTTGTTTCTCCTCTACCCTCTAATTTCTAGAAATTAGTTTCCCATGCTTGTGAGGCATTTTAAAGCTTTCTATTGATCAATGAAAATAGTAAGTGTTCATGCAACTGAAATGATGCTGTTCATGCCAACGCTGGAACTATTTTCCAGGTTTATTATTTAAATGAAACAGTTCACATTAGTATTTTTTCACAGTTTGCTTTCATTTCATAGTGTGTGTGTATATATATATATATATGTTGGTGCATATACTCAGTAGTCTTCACATATACTTGTCGCACATGTATGTCTCAACATACCTATACCTACCAACCTATAGCTGAATACTCATCAGGACCCAGGAAGTGCATTGATGCCCCAGGCAAGGTGACTCTCAGGAAACAGTTTAACAAAGGCTTTATATAATATATTTATTTTTGCAAAAGACGAGCTTAAAAGACAGTAAATATGAAAAATAATTTTTCTGATGAAATAATTCTCTTTAGCCTTATTTGATCTCAAACCTTTGCTCCCAGTGCAACCTTCTGGCTTGTCCATGTCTAGGGTTGTCTCTGAACATATAATGAAATAGTTTATAAGGAATTATAATCTGTTTAATGCCATTTTTAGTACCTTAAGTGCTTAATAATTACCACGTCTACTTTTGATCAAAATTATACTTATTTGCGGATGTGGAACACCCTGGAAAACTGAGAATATTTCCTGGGAAAACTGGGAATTTCTTAATTCCTGGTTAGTGGACACCCTGCATGGAAAACTTGTCCCAATATAGGCATCATACTTTTTAACCTATTTTTTGTGAATTAATGCATCTTGTATGTGAGTGATTAAAGAAAGAATATGACAACATTTTCCAGAATTTTGGTTATGCGTGCTCCATCATCCATCCCTTAGCATGGGTAATGGAAAGTTTATTGTTTAGCATTTTAATTTCTAGAGTCTTCTTTCATTCTGTCTCCATTTTTAGTTTGTGAAACATCTTAGAACCCATTATAATTTGAAATTTAATGCAGCAAATCTCATTAAAATTTCAACTAAAGGAAAAGCATTGCTATTTTTCAAATGATATAATGAGTTGTTGTATTGCTCTGATTGTGTTGGTCATGATGACTTTTTTAATATAACTGTATTTGAGGCTTACTTTTAAAGTAAATACCATTTTGAAATATGGCTACTGAAGCACTGTTTCCTCAATTTTGAGTATGTGCTCTGAGTAGTCAATTATCTGGCCACAGACACCTCACAGGAGAATTCTCTCGAGTTTACATTAGTTTGTGCATGTTTGAAATGCCTCAGACAATGGAAAGTTCCCGTATTTATGAAATACCTGCTGGAATTTACATAAGAAATTTTCTTAATACCGAAATGGCACTTAATTAAAAAATGAATCTCATATAATTTATTTGTGAATTCATTACCATATCAGAAGATATTTCTATTGCTTATTATTAAATAATGCATTACTGTAATACTGTGGCTTTGTTTCTTAATCACTTAACCACAAACATGTATGCATTGAATGCTCTTTTATTTTTTTTACAGAGTGAGATTAGTTCTATTTTGGGAAATACTAAAAATGGGGAGGCGCTATGGAAGGCATTGCACAACTCTCTTCAATCAAATAAAAATGCATCCATTGCTAACGTGAAGGGTAAGAAATCATTTAGGAGAAGAGCTCAAGCCAAGTGATAATTGTTCAGCTGTGTAATCTATATGTTATAAATTGTGATATATTTGTATATATGTGTAAGATAATCAGATGGTATCATGTAATTTTCCATCAATGTCAATTAAATTATTTTTAAATGCAGCAAATAGTGAAATGTTCTGAAGAAGAAAGTGCTTCATGCTTTTGAACGAAGACTGATGTGCTCAATGTGTATACAACCAGAACTTGGTTCAGTATAAGGATTTATTAAAGACCTGTCAAGAAGGTTGTTTATTTATGTATATGGAATTGCTAACTTTTGTCTATTTTTCATTTATCTTTGTTTAAAAATGTTGCCAATTCTGTGATTGTGAGGAATTAAAATTTTGATAAATCTTTTCATATGCAACCTTACCTATTGATGGTCATAGTTTACATAACTTCTTTAGTATGTGTCAAGAAGCATAAAAGTGAACAAAATAAAACCCTAAATTTGAGCATTTTCATTTATCATATCACACTGGAGATGTAGCAATTGTCATTCTTAATCCATAAGAATTTATTTTTGAGAAAAGAGAGTTAATACTTAAGCACAAATTATCAAGCTTCAGTGTAAATTTATCTAGAAAAAACTCTCCAGAATTCTTTTATATTGAGTAATGTTTCTCATACTAAATCTTGGTAGTCACTCAATGTCATTTGTGTTTAAATACAATACATACTAAAGCAGCATTTGATAGATTTTATATATCTGTTAGACATCAGTATCAGTAGAAGACCAATAAAATAATTTATATTTAATTCAGCATATATAATTTAGTATATGTAAGGAAAGATATTGGGATGTTGCACAAAAAGTTATGCTCCTAGGAATATTCCTAAGGAGAAACGGACATGAGAAAAGAAAAGCAGAAGAATTGGATTCATGTCCCAGTCCTGTCAGACTTTTTGTCATGTCTGTTTCTCATTGGGAATTTGTGTATGTACTAATATATAACATATATATTTTGCATAATTGTCAACTTAGACATTTTGACCAGGAGACTATAGGTGAAACAATGTTTTTCTAGGTTCAGGGTTTCAGATCACTTCCTCCATTAATAAGTGCATCATCATCTTTCTAAACCTGTTACCATAGCAACTGGGGAATATCAACATAAAAAAGTACCAATTCAGACTATACAGGTTGCAGAAAATTGCCGTGTTTAATAAAATGCATGTATAGGTTTCTACAAATCAATAAAAACACTTAAAAATGAACAGTTTTGGCATAGAGCATGCAATAATCTGGTAAAAGGAAGGAAAAAACGACTACTTATATCCAAGACCCAGAGGTGTGGGGTGCTGAAAGGGTGAAGGGAGAAAGAGGGGTGGATTAATGCAGCGTGTTAAAAACTTAAATGAAGGAGTTTGGGTAGAAAAGGCAAGGTGGTTGTTATGAGGGAGAACATTATTTTGTGATTGCAGAGAGGATATGTGAATATGTAGTCTGTATGTATTCATTGGTCAGCTTGGAATTTTTATGTCTAATGATCTCAAATAATTTGAAAAATCTAGTTTCTTGCCTTGGTTATGGAAGTGCAGTATCTCTGTTTTAAAATCCAAGGAGTGGTTATTATCAGTCAAATTTTTGGCAAAATGGAAGGTTGAGAATCTCCCTATGTATGCTTTTCTGTGTTTATCTATTCTGGTAGCCAAGTTCATAGCTGTTTTTCCTTTTTAAATACTATCACAATCATTACATTTTAATTTATACACTCCAGATTTTTGGACATCATAAAAACCATCTTTGTGGTTACACAACAAGTTACATAATTTAGTTTGGTTATAGAAGGCTGGTTTAATAGAATCTCAAGGCAGCATATTGATAAGAAAGCTGGTAAGGGGGGGTGCGTTGAGGAATTTATGCCAGCATGCAGTATTATCACTGGAAAGGTTATTTGCTAAAATTTTCCAATTACTATTTTCCTTTGCTCCCTATAGAGTAATCTGTTGACAAAAGTTATGTCGTACTCATTTGAAAAGGCGATGTCATAAATAGTGCTGAGTTCCCAGTCAAAGCTAGTTCTGGATAGAGGCATCTTGAGGAGTATATGAATCATCCAAAGATAAGCTACTGCTCTATGAGAGGGGTGGTGGCTTGAAGAAACAGGGATTGTGTAATTTGTATATGAAGGTTTTCTGTGACTGTTAAAAGTAGTTCTTTAATTATAAATTTCAACTGTAACATCTAGGAAATTTATACAATGGTTTTCTTCCAATTCTTGTGGGAAAGAAATAAGTGTGCCAGTTCACAAACAAAATATCATCAACACATATAAACCAAGAGAACACAGAATTAACTAGGAAATTATTTGAGTTCAGAAGATTACATTGCCAAACCTCTTTTTCAACATAATATTTTTGTTCGAAAATAAAAGTTTTGTTCTGTACACACTTTCGATATTTTTATAAACTCTTCACTAAAAACAGTAAAATCTACACTTTTTAATTTTTCACTGATTATTTGTGTAACTTCCTTCTCAGGGATGTTGGTAAAAAGGTTGTAAACAAATGGCACCAACTTGCAGTTATTGGGGATTTTCAAATCATTCACTTTTTCCACAAGGTCTCTTGAGTATTTGACTGCATTTTGGGGAGAATATGTCAAATCCCTTCAACGTGTTGTTGAGTTTTGCACCATTTTAATGATGGGGAAGAAACTTGGGAAAACACAGGGCAGACAATTTTTGGTTACCCAAAAAATCTAGTGGGAACCAGATTCATGCAAATATGTCTGGAGTTTTCAATGCTATTGAACAATTTGGATTCGGAAATCTTTTTCCTGACATGCTTCTGATATGAGTGTGTCGGGTCACATAAAAGAGGTAGAATGCTGCTATCTGCAATAGATTCCCGGCATTTGGTTAAATAACCTTCTTTATCTAAAATGATAATGCA
Organism: Ladona fulva; assembly: GCA_000376725.2. NCBI lineage: Eukaryota > Metazoa > Arthropoda > Insecta > Odonata > Libellulidae > Ladona > Ladona fulva. The sequence continues at coordinate 502,730 of KZ308613.1, forward strand.
GTTACCTTTATTTGCTTTGGAGATTACCAGGTTGATTTCATTCAGGCAATTATTTTCAGGTTAAGAAAACTCAGCAAAATTGTAAACATTTACATCATATAAAAAATTAGCTATTTTTTACTCTTGTTAATCCAGGCTGAACACCAGGAAATTCAGAATGTACGTACACACAAATTGTACTTCATCTTTATTGCCATAATTTTTTCAAAAATGAGACACAATGACCATATGAGATTAAAATAGTTATCATTTGAGAATTAAACCATGGAAGACTTTTAGTAGCTAAAGAACAATTTATTAGCTCCCCTTTTACATGATCAGATACTTCATTTTGGACTAAAAAAAGCAATTTTTTTTTTCAAATATAGTTGTCCGGATTACCTATCCCATTCCTGAAGCAATTTGTTTTCTCTCCTCCCTCTTCTTATGAAATTAAATGAAAAAGCAGTACTGTATATAAGTTACTAATAAACAAATGACTTCTTGTCATTTGTTTATTAGTAACTTATGTAGCCTTAAAAAAATTACATAAGTCTTTCCCACAATGCAACAACTCTAATAGTCACCATACAAATGTGTCTCTATTTAGAGAAGATAAGAATAAAATATTCAGATTTGACTTTAAGGAATTATATGTTGATATAAATTAATATAGTATTGCAATTAAAAATGGATAAAGATATTTTCATTTCACACCAAGGTAATACTAGGTGATTAAATACTGATGATGTGAAATAAATTTATGTATCTATGCTAAATGTGAAACCCATATCCCTAATTAATAGTCTTTTAAACATAATCAGGCTAGGCTTTGTGGAAAGCCATTTGTAAGGGAACATAAAGAAATCTGTGGACATTCCATGTTTATTAATTTATTCATACTTTGTCTTTCTTTCCAATGTTCTTTAATCTTTTCTTCAAATTAGTTTTGCTTTTCAACCTAAGCACTTCTCTCTTATATTATGTACATAATTTACTTTCCTTGTATACTGAGGGTAAAAAAACCAAAAATTATAGGAATTGTATACTTGGCAACTTTCTTGGGTAACCTTACTATATTTTGAAAGTTCTACATCTAATTTTTAATATCAAGGAAGAAAATTCTTGGTTTGAATTTTTTGAGTGTTAAATATGTTTATTGCTTATAAGCAAACATGAAATCTAATTTCAATTGCCTAATTACAACAAACATTTGAAAATTGGAAATTCCATGGCCCATCAAAAACTTTCTTGTGATACAAAAATTTACTGTGGCATACAGGTTAAGAAGCATGTATTAAGCAATATTTACTTACAAGCTGTACACAGAATTTGTACATATGGTGTAGATCAGGGACATTCAGGCAGGGGGGCATTTTTCATTGAAAGGCTGTACATATCATTTGACTCATAAGAAACAATAAATTGCTATAAAAATGTATTTTGAAACCATAATACATGAGTATTCCCTACTTACAAATAGTTCAATTTCAAGGTTGTATGAATTACAATGATTTTAATGAGAGAAAACCTAGGTATTTTCTATTTTACTTGAACTAATAAATGAGGCTGGGAAACAAGATTCCTTATTTACAAGCAGTGAAAAAAAGGCAGCAATGGGTGCCCAAAATAGCTGAAAGTTCCATTGACCCTCAATAAATGTTTTACCTTCCAGTAGGCTCATAGGCATTAATATTCCCTAACAATGCCATTCACTTCACTTCTGGGTATCTTACCCCACCCTTTATGTCATCTAAGATGACAATTTCACTTTTGTCTTCCCCTTGTATTCTACCCTCAATTACGTCATTTAGCAATCCTACTCCTCTCAATATTTGACCCACCCATTTCCTCTGTTGATATTTAATTAATTCAAGGTTCAATTACGAGGCTGTCCTGAAAACCTCTTATTCATTCTAGATGCTTATAGAGATCCGATTTCAAAACCACATGGCTATTGGTTCAGAGAAGGGCCTTTACCCTCAATCTATCCACAACTCGTGTGTAGATAACAGTCCTAATCTTCAACATGGTCTTCTGTTTACAAGAAACTATTTTAAGATATCAAGCATGGCCAAGAAATATTTAATTTCATAAAAAAAGCCTGTGTGAAACAAAATAAGGCGGTAATCAATCCTGTAATTTGCTGCAATAATTAAGTTGCATAAAGATAGAGAGAAAGACTCCTAACAAGTAATCATCAACTTATAGCCACGTTTAGTTCCTACAGACTGGTCATAAGCCAGATATTCATCGCTCAAGGTAGTTTTCAATAGAATTTATACCTATTGCAGAAAGGCTCATAATGTAATTTTAGAAAAATATACTTTGAAAATAAATAAAAGCAACTGTTGCTAATAATTAACTGGCATCAGTGATCTGCCTACATGAACATAAACATTGTTTGTCTATTAGAGGTCTACATGGGCAGGGTTCAGGCAGTAAAGGCAAAAGGCAGCATGTTCAGGGTTCAGTAAAGCTGGCAGTCGATTTGATTTGGGCTTCGCTCAAGTAGACCTTGGAATCTCAAACGTTTTCGGTTCATGCCTAGAGAAAGAGGTCTTTTAAAGTTGCTAAGCAATGCCTATACAATAAGCACAGTCTTCTTTGTTCAATGTAATTTGTGCCAGAGAAGATGGCGATCAGTAACATGAAAAGTTACAACAGTAAAAAGAATGAATATTATAATATTTTTAGCTAATAGAATTTACTGGCATAATTTAGTTTTTGATATCTCTACATCAGCTTTAATGCCTCTAAAGATATTTTGATAATACTGAAGGAATAACAGAGGTAAAATAAATATCTATTCCTAAATATACCAAAAAGGCTGATTGCTGAGCAATTTAGAAAAGTTCAGGCCAAGGTCAGGCTCATGAGCAAATATTTCTTAACTACGTTTAGAATGGTTTGGGTTCAGACTCGATCATAAATCAGCCATGCCTGGGCAGAAATCAGCACTTACTGTCTATCTAACAAGAGGTGAAGGACTGTACTCTTTTTGCTGATTTTGACTTATGACCACTACTGAGTTCATAACTCAAAAACTACTTAGATATTGCTTGAGGAATGGCAATTCATTAAAAACTGCAATTGAAATTCTCATACTAAATCAAAGCTCATGACATTCCTGTCCTTTCATACTTGAGATGAAAATTAACAAGCCCACAAATTAATGATGATCACTCCTGATGAATTAGTTTATTTCTATTTTCAGAAAATAAATATTGATCTTACAAAAATTTCTACATTTGAATACAATATTGCTATATCACTAGTTTAACATTTACAATGGCAAAATGATACCAAGAAGTTGTAATGTACAACTTAAAATAACCAATGACCAGATGCAATCTCAAAAATATCCTCAATAGGTACACAATATACATGTATATTTACACACCTCATTAAAATTTTTAGACAGAACTAAAAAACTACTGGATTAGTAATAAGAATCCAAAATTTAATCGCAGCTGCAAATAAATATGTATATCCATAGCAAATCTAAGGGTAATCAAATGCTTATGAAGCAAATGGAAAGCTGTGCAGGTTTTTCCTTTAAAATTTGATACCAGAATTTTGTTCCTCATAATTTATGAGAAAATTATAACACACAGTACATATAAATGAGCAACTCATGCTTCATCACTTCAGTCTTCAACAAGTCACTTTGGAGTCTTTATTTCTAAATTATGCACAACCCTTCTAATCAGTCCTTACTCTTGAAGAGGATGCATCATCTGAGCTAATATCCTCCACCTTTGCCTCTTCCCTTTGCTTTTGCTCCACATTATCTTTTGCATCTTCGTCATCATCTTCTTCATCCTCATCTTCATCTCTCTCCATTAGCTTCCGAGCCAGCTTCACTGCATGAAATTCATTGTAATGGGCTTTCCTCTTTGCATCAAATATCATGCGTTTCTCTGAAAACGAAAAACAGTTTTGGATACATTCTGATGAATTTATACATTAATAGATCCTATGAGATACAATTAATAGAAACAATAAGACGAAAGTAACCTCAAATAGAAGCTACCACATCCATAATAGAGTATTAAGGATGTGGTAGATATGCTACACTAGTTTCAAATACTGATCACAGTTAGGTAAATGTAAACTTTTCTGAAAGCAATAATTAAATACAGCAATACCTCGGTTAACAAGTGACCCTGCCAACAAAGATTTTTTGCTCTTTCTTAAATACAGCAAACTAATGTTTTACTGGATACATTCGCTAAAATAAATACAAACAGATAGGCCATTCAAGTATCTTAACTTTTCTGTCTCTATGTATGACAAAGAAATTATCTGATCACATCAATTGGGGACACCCACCAACCTAAATGGGTTGTTTATGGTAGTAGAGGTATTGTTAAAAAAGTTTCGACAGCTGATGTCATTTTGCACGTAGGCCCCCACTGGGAATTGAACCTGAGACAGCTTTCACCAAAACTCTTTTCCAGAATTTCAGTATTCCACAAGCTTCATTTTCTACCTTAATATTAAAAAATTGATCAATGAAATAGTTCCTAAAAAAAACTTCATAAATCAACAATGCTAAAAACAACTATGTTTAGTTCTACACCATTCACATGAACTTCTACATTTTACTATAAAAAATCTTAACAAAAAAATTATGATATACAACCACTATCCTTAGTAGATAACCTCTTAAACAAAAATGAACTGAATAGACTGGCTAGTCTTCTTAATATCTAATGAAAAAAGCCCATATGTGCCCATGGCAGAAACAGAAAGCAATGAAAAATAACAAATGCACTGTCTTATGGTGCTATATAGTTCTGAATCTGAAAGGACAATTGCAGTGATTCAGAAATTATCATGAGGGATAACACAGCTCTTTGGGGTGAATAAAATCTCAATTTGAAGGGAAAATATAGAAAGAATAGAGAGATTTTATGTTACTAAGGTACGTTACAATTCTCTACAATTTTTCCATCAAGTTAGTGATGGCACAAATTGTGCAGGATCCAATAATTAGAATAAACCCAAAAGCATACAACTAAAATTACATGAGAAATTTTCAGAAACAAGACTACATAAGGCTTACTTAAAATTCAACAAAGACGTCACAAAAATCAAAATCTCTGTATAATAAATCCTGCAAATTTGTTTCTCCATGTATTAACAACATTAAATTTGATATAATGGAAAAGCACAACTTTATACATGGAAATCACGTCAACCAGCGTAGATAAAATATAAAGTCATTCCTTTATTTCCAAATTATGAAGTCAGAAACTATCTTACAATGTTAAGTTTCCCATTTTTCGTGATCGTAAAAATAAAGAACTCATGGTTAATCTCACAATATGTTGTTCGATTGTTTTTGAGCTTTGAGGATATCTCTTATCTATTTTAGTCCACTCTTAATCTGCAAAATATCGCGGAAATATGTCATACAAATAAATTATACCTCTAATACCTACAAAAGAACTATCACTTCAGATTTCTTAAATAAGGTAAAGATAATGGAATGAAATATATATCATATAGTTGACATATTCACGTCATGGACCGAAGAACCGTAAACATTTAATCCACAAGATTGACAAAAGTCTCATGATTACCTCTTTCTTCTTCGTCTAACTCTTCATCCTCCTCTTCTTCATCTTCCTCGTCTATCTCCTCAGGCATTAAAATTTTGGGCGGTAAGTTTGCTCCACGCTGAATTCTAAAACGCAAAACCACTAACGATTAGTATGTCTGATGGCAAATTTTAGCGAAAGCATGAAACGTATAACTTAATGCATAAAAACTATTACGCGATTAAAAGTACCTTTCAGCTAAGACATCGGCATCTATCCCATCATGTTCGTCTCCTGAGTGCGATTCTCCATCGTTCCAATAATTATACGGCGTTTTCGGCTCATCTATTTTCGTATGACCGTAGTCTTTATCAGGAGGATGTAATGTAGCAAGTATGTTAATCTCATCCCACTTAGTCTCTTTGCATTTCCTAAATTGCGATAAAAACGGAATGATCCAACGATTAGAAAAAAAAAAACAAAAAATACCAATGTCAATGCTCATTTCTGCACCAAATGACAACTAAAGCCAGCGATTTCAAGAAAATTCTCCACATATTGATGTTATTTACATTAGGTAAATAGTTCATCGAGATAATGCAATATATATCGGGGAGGACTTATTAAATCCAGATAACTTACGGTTTTGGAACATCAGATTTTTCAAAACTGGAAGATGTCTTCAAAATTCCCTTCGCTGGTCTCTTAGATAAATTTTCTGCCATTCTTAGTTTCTGTCATAGACGAGCATTATCTACACTGAAAACATAAATGGTGCTTTGTGGGAAGGGAAACTTATTACTCATTGGTCACGTAAACGGTCGAACCGCCCACGATATAGGGAGGCAATTGCGCATCGATGTATCGCTATTTTGAATTAGTATTGTGTACTGAAGTGTACGGAAATTTCCAGTTTCTCTCCGTCTAGGAATGTATAGAGCTTTGATTATTGTATTCACGGAGATTCATAACAGATTTTCGAAGTGACAAAACTTTTACTTCTCATAGTAATTAACAGATCGGTTCAGATAATAGCAAAAGTCTCCTCTTTTTCACGATTTACATCAATAGGTGTAGTATGAGTATTACTTATTCCCTATGTTGCAATTTAGTTCGATCGTAACAGATATTCACTCAGAATTAATTTGATAACTATTTTCATATGTGATTTAAGGCTGAAAGTTATAATCAACAAAGATATTTAAGACACCAATCAGGGAGACCAATCTGATGTTATTGACGTGGTCGACGATGAAGAACATGAAGAAAGACTAATATCCAAATATCAAATTCTGTCAAAATGCAGGATTGTAATAATTTGAAATTTGTTTAATAATTATGAGACGTGAAGATGGAACTCATTCCATCTTAAATTTTCATTCATGACTTGATTACCAATTTTTATAAATCGATTTTCCTTCATATTTTTACCTCAGTAAAAATAACATTTAAATAGAATCTATCAATGAATTAGTGTATTAAAATATTTTAAAATTACTTCTGATGTTATTTATAAACGAATCAGAAGCTATAATTGCTTACCTTTTATTAGGTTTAACACTTATTATAAATCCAAGAAGTCCATGATGGGTTTTATGAATTTTCTTAATTGTTTGATTATTGTATTTAAGAGGGATATATTTCATAGCTAATTTGGGAAGATATGACTGCTATTTATAATTATCGTTGGATTGGACACTCGATTGTTGATCAACAATGAATTGTTAGATTGGGAGAGTGCCGATAAAAGAGTTAAAGCAAAAAGAACCTTAGTTGCTAGCTTATTAAAGAAATTTAGTAAATATTTGAGACCCCGGGGGATCGAAACGGTCGTCGGCGACTGCCAGCAATGAGAAAACAACATCCAGTGTTAACCTTGAAAACCGCGAAGTTTTTTTCTGAGAATTTGGGAACAATACCATAATCTTACCTAGCTGGTTATGCTTATTAACTTTCACTGTCTATCAATAACATGCAATGTTATCATTCTCATCAATTTATTGACAATAAAAATCACCTTCATACAGTTCAAACGGACGCGTCACGAAGCCGCCAATGGACCAAAGACCATGCGAGGCGTTGCGGACTTACGGAGACATCGTAGTTCCAGCGGAGCGGCGCCAGCCGATCGGTAGGTAAGGAAATGGAGTCGTTCTTATTAAGGGAGGTATCACTTTGGCAGGTAAGGTGGCAAAGAAACCAGAACCATCAGGCACATTCACTTCACTTTCTGAGTCGGAGCTGTTACCTGAGTCAGATCCTGTCGATTGGTCTGGCAGAGAGACCTTATTTACATTTACATTTGAACCCTGCAAACCGCTAGAGCGCATGGCAGGGGGTGTAAAACACCGATATACCTATCTAAACTGCACTGCTGTTGCTTCTCTAATACATCGCGGAAAGAATGACCAAAAGTAACTAACCGTCCTGGCAACTATCTCCCTGTAACGCTTCTTCGTTTTGTCCCGAAGATCACGTTCGGTACTAACTGGGATGGCAATATCAACAACCTCCTCCCTGAGATCCGTAGTGAGAAATTTATTAAAAAGCTTCCTACGGTAATCTAGTCTTCTATCACTAAGCGAATTCCATCCGAGAGATTCTATCATAGCTGAAACACTGCTGTCAAATCTGAAGTCACCCTTAACAAACCTAGCTGCCCTACGTTGAACCATCTCAAGGCTGGAAGTTAATCCTACTTCGTGGGGATCCCAAATCGCGCAGCAGTACTCAAGGAGAGGTCGAATCAGGGAAAAGTACGCTGTTTCTTTTACCCTCCATGAGCATCCCCTTAAAATTCTGCTGGCTAAACTTTGCATCCTATTCGCTTTACCTACCACGTTTCGAATATGCTCTTTGAAGGAAAAACTACTACTGAGCGTAATACCTAGGTATTTATGATGCCTCACGAACTGCAACGGATAACCTGAAATATTATAGGGAACGCGGGTAACATTAGTGGAACGCGTAAAATTCATAGCTACGCACTTCTTTACATTCAAGTCTAACTGCCAATCTCTGCACCAACCTGCAATAAGGTCCAGATCGTTCTGTAAACAACAGATGTCATCTGGACTTACAATCTCTCTATAAATAACAGTATCATCAGCGAATAACCTAACCTTACATCTAACATTATCTACTATATCGTTAATATATATTAGGAACAGAATCGGGCCTAATACACTACCCTGCGGAACCCCGGAAGTGACGCAAATTTCATCAGATAAAACTCCATCCAACGCAACTCGCTGAAATCTGTTCCCTAGAAATAATTTTATCCATTTAATGACTTGTTGGTCAATCCCGTAAGCCATCAATTTATGAATTATTTTTACATTTGATACTCTTATCAAAAGCTTTTCTAAAATCAAGAAATACGGCATCTGTACTAAAACCCTTATCAGCTGCTTTGACTGAGTCGTGAACAATAAGGGCTAACTGGGTATCGCACGACCTACCCCTACGAAAACCGTGTTGACATTCACTAATTGCCTCCTTATCACCTAGAAAGCACATTATTGAACTGGCAATAATATGTTCAATTATCTTACAAAAAATTGAAGTTAAGGATATGTTACGATGGTCTTCCGGTTTCGAGGAACGCCCTTTCTTAGGAACTGGGGTGATATGCGCTCTTCTCCATGACATTGGCAAAACGCCTTCATCCAAGGTTTTCCTATAAAATACGAAAAGAAGGGGAGAAAGCTCATTCGCCAGCGTTTGAATAACGAGCGATGGTAATACCTTCCGGCCCCGGTGCTTTTTTCCTGTCAACTTGTCGCAATAGCTTTCCTATTCCATCCACTGACAGCTCGATTGGCCCCATTTCCGAATCAACCCGCATAGAAAAATCGTTCGTGCGTCCATTGTCTAAAGTAAAGCTTTCCTGGTAATGTCCATTTAGTAAATTCGCTTTATCTACCGATTCACTAATCGTTAATCCCTTGTCATTAACTAGGTTATGTACTGAAGACTGACCTCCTCGAGATTCTCGGACATATGACCAAAATTCCTTCTGGTTGCTTCCTAAAGACTCTAAAAGGATTTTAGATCTATATTCCTGAAACTCATTCTGTGAACCTCCGCATATTTCTGCCTCTCAATCTCAAAGTCTACTCCGATATTCTCTGGCCTCTTCATCCGCGCGTGTAAAAACCTTTGCTTCCTATGCAACGCCCGCAATTTAGGTTTCGCCTAACGTGGTTCTTTACGCTCTCTCACGGTTTTGATTGGGACGAACCTAGCTAACCCTTCTTTAAGTATACGAAGGAATTCTATCCAGCTATCCTGAACGTTATTACTACTCACAAAACTAAAAAAGTCGTCCCTGTTTACGTTGATATAATCCTTGAATTCCGAAAATGTTGCCTTACGAAACATATAAACATCTTATCCTCAAGTTCTCCGGAGCCCTGTCAATTGAGGAAGTCTAGAAGCAGAATCGGATCTTCCATGTATTGCCCCATAGCACCAGCTGCCAAAGCCCTAATGTCTGCCTCGGGAACCTCGCTGGCCTCGTCCTCGGGGTCCCCTTGGTCTGGTGGGCTGGCTCTGGGTCCTCGTCTCGCTGGCCCAGCCGGTCTCGTTTTCCTGTGGATTCTGTCTAGGTCTGTAGGTCCTTGCAGGAGGCTGTGGAATTACCACCACTGGTGGTTTTGTTAGCAGCTCGGGTGGAACATTGAGCAAATCCTGGGTATTACTCTCTGCCACTTGTCCAGCCACGCCCCAGCCGTGGTGGGTGGCGATGCCTAGGACTCGAAGCCGATGGTATAACAGTTGTCTCACTCCCGGGGGCAAGTCTTCCCAATATGATGTAAAATCCAAGAGCGTCATGATCTCATAGTGGTCACGCATTCGTATCTTGCCCGAGTCACAACGTTGCTTCAGCAAGTGGGCCAATTGAAGCACCTCGGTATCAGTATCAGTATCACCTCGGAACTTCCTCTCTAGGTGGTGGCCTCCGTAGACTTAGAAAAGATAAGGTGGTTGGTGGGGAGGCTGCGGTTGTCTGGCTATGTTTCAAAATCTCAATTCTCTGTGAAAAGGCTTGAAACTGTTCAAGCAGCTGCTGGGCCCACGGAGGGGTCCTATACATATATATTTTTCTACAGCCAATTACAGCCAGCCAGAGTTTTTCTGGTATTATCTTAGGTATTGTTTTACGTTTTACATGGATATTTATGATTTTTCTGGACATTCTGATGTACTACATGTTATCTCTGCGACCTTCATACGAATTTTGCATTGTTGTTAGTTTTAATGATTTCATCATATTTTTTACATTTCAAATTTTTCTATCAATGTCACTAATTTAAATTTTTCTTATTTTATTTATTGTAAAATCAAACTACATATATATGTAAAAGGGCTTGAGCTTATGCAGTAAAGTTATTATTATAATTATTAGCATGAGTTATTCACGCCTTGATATGCCATTCTTGTCCAGATTTCCAGAAGAAAATTCAATTTTATTCAAAAGTATTCAATTTAATAATATGATCTTTGATTTTGTATAATTATTTTTTGCAATTTATAGAAAATTTTCTCAATAATACAATTATTTATTTAGAATTAGGTTTTGGCTTGAAATGGAAGGAGAGATTCAATCTGCCAGCTCTGAGTCAGTTGCCGAGCCAGCAGAATCAACTATTAGCATATGCATAGAGTAATCTTATAACCTTATGGGACGTTTTGCTATCACTTTTTTTCACGTCTTATCTCCGTAGATGGCATTGGCGTTGCCTCTACCTTCTTCCACTCCGCTCAATCAACCAGCTGTTTCCCTTCCTATCTTATATTACTCCGTCCAACGTCTTGAAAACACAACGTTAATCTTATGGCCTTATGGGGAACCTGCGCACGCTTATGTATAGAGAAAGAAAGTTAGCGATCATTATTTTTGAAAACTTTTATTCGAAAGTTAAAGTAATTCTGAACAGCATGCTGTGATTCAATCGATATTAAATGTTATCATTAACGAAAAAAATAAGAAAGTGATACTTCCAAGAAAATCTGGAATAATTTTCTGTTATCTTTGAACCGATGTATTGGGTTTATGTCTCAAGAAACTGTGTTTCCTGGAATCAAAATCTGCTTCTTTACTCGTATATCCACTTTCCACCAATATTGCTTATTTTCCTTTAAAAAATTTTGGAGGCAAACAACTTGAGGAAATTTATGAAATTATGGAGAGTTTTCGGTAAATTCGTTGCGGAAGGTCGCTGGCTACTTTTCGTAATATTTCTGTTAGAAAAATCAGTCATATGTTTGACCCCATACCACTGCAGTGGTACTCAGTACGTACTGTAGAAGGCATGCCTTCTACAGTACGACACTGAGTTTTTATCAGCTTTGTGACACATTATTTCAGGCAGTATTCCGTTGAGGAAAACAAAACTTGATATTCTTAGACAACTTTTGTTGCTCTGTTAGGCAGTATAATAGGTAAACTTTCATGAGCGAATTTCACGCAGAAAATCTGAAGCAAAATCGGCACAAAAAATTATAACTCGAAAAAATAAAAGTTAGCCATTTTCTAACTTTGGAAAGAATAAGATAAACACAAACTATGTGCCTCTTAACTACTTAATATAAGGTATTTGAATAAAAAGCTTCATTCTCCTAATGCTCTCCACTAAATACTTAAATCTGGGTGTAAATTTTACGAATTTCGTTTCGTTACGACGCCAAAAACGGTATTTTCAGTTCACATTTACCACAAAAAACTCTCTCGTAACTCTTTCTAATTCTATTTATAAGAAATAGCATGTTTTATTACCTCTAAAAACGTAGACTTGATTTTTCATCGCAGGCATATAATCACTAAAAATAGGAATGGTAAGCTTAAGAAATTTGATAAGCCATTTCATTCCTTCGAAATGGCATCAGAGGCCGATGCCGAAACGTCGGTTTATACCGTTTATACCATCAAAATTACCTAGTTGACAACCCACGAAGATTTCTTGAGCACAACTCCCCGGGAAAACACCAGATCTTTCTTCATTAGCAACTATGCTCGTGGTAATAAAAGATTACTGCTCCAAAAGAGGAAATGTAACCTGCAAAGAGAATATAGAGAGAAGATTGGGTTGATTGTGGATGTGCCCAAGCCGGGATATGGAACCACCAATGATAGGAATACACTTTTTTCTTTGAAAATACAAATCTAGCAGCTAAAATTACAGGCGCGAATTTAAATTGTTATCCCTAATACATGCTTGGTATTGAAAAAAAATGTGCAGATGATGAAATATACATGGACAAATTTTGTTATTTCATAAAAGTATCGTTTTAGTAACACATTTTTGAAGTGTAATCTTGCATCTTTTGAATTGCATGAGTTATCGTCATTTCGTTATGACGCGTCGTAACGAAATTATCACTTAGATTTTAAATTAGTAAAAAGCATTAGACTTATATTAAACTTTTATTTTTTTTCGAGTTATAATTTTTTGGGCCGATTTTGCTTCAGATATTCGGCATTAATTTCGCTCATGAAAGTTTGCCTATTATATTGTATAATATAGCAACAAAAGTTGTTTAAGAATACCAAGTTTTGTTTTTCTCAACCGAATACTGCCTGAGATAACATGTCTCAAAGTTGATAAAAACTCAATGTCTGTACTGTAGAGGGCTGTGGTATGGGGTCAAATAAATGACTATATCTCAGCAAGTATTGCACCTATGGATGTAAAACTTGGCCAATGTTCGTTGAGAATATGAGTAAATCTTCACACAACATTTCATAGATATCTGTGATGGTCGAGCGTGGACCAATGGTGCACTTGACATGGAATGACCCTCTACCAAATTTAAACTTTGGGATATGAAGTATGCAATTTTATTGTCTTATATATTTTTTCTGTATGACAAAGGGAGCCTCTGTGAACTAAGATCTGCAAACTAAGCTGGCTGGATATGCCGTACGGCAGACTTACCCAAAAATCTCAGTCAGTTGTCGGAGAATTACCATATAGGACTGTTCGTGAGTAATTAAGAATCAGTAATATTTGGAGTTATCTCCACTTATCGTTGATTCTGATGAGAGAGAAACGGCAATATATATCCAGAGAGTTTTTCCTCATTAACGACTTCAAACTCATTAGCTACGTTTTTCGAGATTTCCTCAGTATCTTAGTGCTGAAATTTATGCATGAAAGTGGTATGAAATGAAACTTTCCATGCGATATGCGACAGCGATACCATTTAAGCGAATTTATAGAATTGCAAAGCCGGGTTCCTTCTAGTAATTCCATTCACCTAGAAGCACGCCGAATCAATGTTTTCCTTATCGTCTTTAGGTGAAGTAACAGATATTGTTATTCCGGTAAACAGCGAGCGCGATCTTCTAGAGGCGACGACCAAGTGTTACAAGGAAATAATCGCTAAAACAGTTATTTCTGGTCGTTCTTTCCGAATAGCATAGAGATTATAATAGGGTAAAATAGGTAAGGCGTAAACGCCTGCCCCATGCCATACGCCACTGGCGGCTTGCAGGGTAAAAATCTAAACACAACTTGCATTATTCATTAACAACATCTTAAAGTCTACTGAGAGTAAAAAGGAAGTTGACGCTATTTTCCTTGATTCCAAGAAAACTTACTGAGAGGGACCCTCTCTACAAATTAATTTACTAATTAAAATAAAGAAATAATTGGGTCAAGGATCCTCTTCTACGAGAAGATAGAACAAGTTGTACTTAACAGCGCTAGTTTGGACAAAGTCAAAATTATTTCAGGTGTACATACCTCAAGACAGAGTAATAGAACCTCTACTCTAGTACTAGTAGGACTCCACTAGTCAAATTTTCATCACTTGTTTCCCTCATTCCTCATAGGGTGTATTAAAATATACCTCTTTCGTCGCAAACTCAAATTGAAAACCTATCGATTAAACAAGTGGCAGAGAAGGTTATGATAGGCTGTTAAGCGATCGTTGTATAAGAATCTCTGGACTTTAGGAATTCGTTATTTATCCTCAATTGTTAACCTGGTAAAAGAACAGCATCATACAGTGAAATATGAGCAAATGAAATAGCAAAGAAAGGCGTTTTATTTGTCCGAAAAGCTGACAAAAATACAACGAGAAGGCACTCAATCGTACGAAGCATCCCATACCCAGCGGAACAATCGCGGGCCGCGCCGTATACTGCGTTACACCCATAATAAAATTTGTTTTTCTTATTTTATTAATAAAATTAGAGGCTTTGTGTTTGCACAGAAAATAAATTCACTATTTTCTCAGAAACTTTCTCACTGGATTAATTTTCCCGATCAAATAAGACGAAAAATAGCTGGCGGCTACTTTCCCAATGCATTTTCTCAAAATTTCTCGACCTCGCCATTAATTTCTATTCAGTATTTACCTGAAAAACCTTTTTTGCCAAATTAATAATACGAACGGAAAGTGAATGATTTGAAACAAAATTCTCTGCTAAAATTTCTTGTTTCTTAAATGAGAGACCCAAGTGCACCCGTACGAGCTTAATCGGAATAAAATCAAGAATTTCTTTGATTTTTTTTTCTGCGATTGTGTTATTAATTAACCTAAAATGAATCATACAGTTATTTCTGGAATTACTTTGACTCAATACTTTAAAGAATTAAATGATTTTCACCAGCTTATTTTTTATGTTTATGCTAATGTTGCAACAGAGAAATTTCTACCTTAAGAAATGCACGCTCTGGATAACGGGAGGCGGTCCTTCGTCCTATTCCCTATTGGCTCCCTTTAGAAAGAGAGAGAAAATGCCATCTTTTTTCTCACACTAACTTGCAAACATCCAGTGAACAGATTGTTGCTTGCATTCAAAGATGGTGCGAAAAATGGCTGCTATATCTTAATGTAAATGCTCTATAGTTAACTTCTTGCTAAGAACAGAATTGCGGCAGAACTACCACTAAAAAATTAGTGGAATGAATATTAATATAGTCGAGTCGATTGAATATCTCGGGATCGCTTTTACAAATACCTTAGACAGGAGCACACACACTTCCGAAAATCTTTAGTAAAGCCATTAAAAAGCTCTGTTTTATAAAGAGCATTGTATGTGGATGCGATAAAGAAGTATTTTACTTTGCGATGTTATTTCACCTTCATCAGGCCCCATCTGGAATATGCTGCGAGTATATGGAATACAACGGATGAAATGTGTACCCGCGAATCCGAGAAAGAGCTGTGCAAGGCGATACGATTTGTTAAGAAATGCTACGATAAAAAAAGCAAGCATTACGGATATGCTCTCAGGCACAGTTTGGGAATTCTTGAAAGAATAAAGATTAGAAGCTAGGACGTGATTTCTTAATAAATTTATATATAGAGGAAGTACATTTGGGGAGCACCCAACCGGCAATTGGGAGACCCGGGTTCAATTCCCGGTCCCGTCAGACTATTTTCAAGTCCATTCTTCCTTGGGATTTTTCCTGGGTGCGCACCATCTTGCGCAAAATCACTCTTACACGTTTTCCTGTCTTTAAAACTATGGTTATTATCAATTTTACTAAATGTTGAATTAATAGCCGTCCGGACAATATTTGCGTGCATGATAATTGAAAGTCGTTACCGTTTCGAAGATAGAGAGGGGGGCCGATAGACGGACGATTCGCAAGTTATATATACTAATATGTTATTACTAATAATTTCATGGTAACCTAATTGGTATTATGCGATCCCCCCAGCTACTTCTGACAATGAGCATAAAATAAGAGAAATAGATGCGAGGACAACTCATTTTAGAGACTCATTCTTTCCGCTAACGATACTCAACAACACTCAAAATAGTTGAGTCGAACGCTTGGTGTTTACACCCCTGCTACACTTTGAAAGGCAGCTTGAAGGATATTTATGTATACATAGATGTACGGTAGTTTATTTCATAGGTAATGGCGCATCATTATAGTATATAGAACATCATTATAGTTTATTGTACGTCATTATAGTTCATTGTGTATCATAATTTATGGCGCATCTCAAATAAAACTGAAATAACAGGCGCCTAAATTATGAAGGTTGACCACCTCCTTCGGTAACCACCACGACCACGACTGTCGGTGAGGAGGGATAATATGTAATAGGTGTTTTCGGAGGTTAGCAATTGATTTATTTTGCTCTGATTTTTGAACGCCTTTTACTGAGAGACGAGGAAGTGAAGAAAGTTCTTTCCCCGCGATTCCATCTTCAAAGTGTGAAGATAGCTACGGAGACAGAGGGCGAAACTTGATAATAGTCAACGCCCTGACCCGGATGGAAACTAGGGAGATATTTCTTTATACTAGGAAGCATTTGTCATAACCGGAATACTATGTTTATTATTATGACAAAGAACCTATCCTTAAAGTTTTATTAAGAGCCGTTTTGCGTAGACGTTCCCTTGCAAGACAAAGAGCTCGCGATTGTTCTCTCGAAAGCTCACCATATGGTTTAGCGAACTTCCCAAATCTACATGTCCTCTGAGAGCCGTCTTCGACGTCTGGCAGAGTACATACACTATATTTCTCTGTTCTATTTCCCTGTTCGGTATCGTTCATGAAAAAATTTATTTCTGAATCGAATACTCCCAGAATCTATTTCATTTTAGATTTTTCTTATGGTATCAGTTCGACCCATATGCCAGGGAGGACGCATGATATCCGCAGCACCTTTCATACGTAATTTTTACTGAAAATATCGAGAAAATTTAGGAGAGAGGTATGGATGAAATCGCAGAGGTACAGGGATATCCCTAAGGACTCGATCCTGTGTGATCCTCGATCTTCCACTTGCGGGGCTGCTGCTCAAAGTAGGCTATCTTGCCGGAACATTCAGGCATGCCGTTATCGGAGAATGGAAAATTTAGCTGTTTATCGTAAAACTTTCATCTAAAGCATTGGTGCTCAATGAGCTAGAGGGATTCTTTAGGCAATTCTGTCCAAGTGGTCATATTTTTACTGAAAATTTCATGTAATGTTCCATCCTAAAACTTTATAACTGAATAGGAAAAAGCAAACTTTTTTGGAAATCTACGCTGTAAATTAAAACACCATGCCCACTTGTGATGTCATTGATAAACTAACTGAAGATTTATGTAGAACTATTACTATTTAAAGACAACGAAGTTAATTATCGAAAATTGTTGTTAATAAGGCCGCTTGAGGTAAAAGCTTGGACATTCTTGTTCTATAGACTCCTACCCTACGGTCTTAAGATTTACGGCTTTACTGCAGATTTTGATTTGAGAAAAAAAGAAGTAAAAGATGCCTTCAGTCCATCGATCAGTCGGATCGTAGGAATATTTTCACCGGGTCAGCAGGGTAAAGATGAGAAACCACTTTAGCTTGAGCGTGAGAATACGATGATAGTATGTGGTTAGGGGACGCAATAAGGCATCATGGTTGCATCGCACCAAACTTAGATGAAATGATCGAATTTGGCAGTCATATATTTTTAGTTGCAAATTACGCAAGGTAGATGAACGAGAAAATAAGCAGATATAACTAATCCTTCAGGAAAACAAATCTAAATTTTGAAATTATCCGGATTTATGAAAGCTGAATATAAATTCTTACATCGCAGCACCTGAAAATGTCCTTGTCCATTTAAATCTTCTCCAACTGTAGAGTAAGAGTGATTTAAATCCCCTTCGTCCTTGAAGGGGGTGGCAATCAAAGTAACAGAAAACATGCAAAGTTTATTAATAAGTTATTTCCTTAGTATATCTTTGATGTTGGTTGCGCTCATAATTGTTGTATTTGTTTGTTTTTCAAAAATTCACTTTTGCAAAATTTTACTTTCATGCCATTTTCAAAGGAAGGAAAATTTCAAATGAAAGCTTAAAAAAATTTACTACAAATGCATGTCTTATAAATTTCCTCGTGAAATGAGTATTTCTTCCGATATTTGGCAAGGTGCACGATTAAAATTTTTCATTTTTTGTAAAAAAATGGCTAGTATTTGGAGAGCCATACCTCAGAAAGTTCTAGACGTATATAGAGTTGAGTTTGAGCTTAAAATGTGAGAAATTTTATGTACGTTAATACATAATTGATTAACTTTTTCTGAAGGACGCATACTTTAGGAGATATTGAGCAAAACAGAAAAAAGTGCAAAAAACTTGACTGGACTAAACGAATGAATCGGCAAAAAGCCTTTTGTAAAATAGAAACGAGCTAAAGCTAGTAGATCAAGACGTACTTCATTTTAGTCGATGTCGGCACAATGGCTTGATGAACTGGGTAATGACGTAATGGTATTGTTACGCTCACTCTACGCTATCGGTATTAATGCCTGCATCCCCTCCGCCCTTCCGTATTGATGCTCCGAAATCAGAAAATCCGAATTTCCATGTATATTGCCCGTCAATACCTTTTCGAAGTCCTCACACGATTAATATTACTGTCATTCCGATGAGGTAATGACAGTGTTAGTGATCGTGTAGGGTCCACTAAGGAAAAATTGATTCAAAACAGAAGTGACGACAAACAGAAAACGTGTCTTTCGGAACAAAATCTGGGCATTGACTTGGAATCTCGGTAATATAACCACATAGTATGAGTGACTGTGTGTACTCTTAAATAAACACCAAACACTCAACGTCAATATAGATAAAGTCCCTAAATAAACGGGCCATCAATGAGCATCCCTGATAAGAGCCTTCACAATTCTACGGGAGCTATGTCCACAATGTTTCAGCTTCATTGTAAATATTGAATAACTGTCAATAAAATACCCCAAACCGGAATCATCTATGTTTAAATTTACTTTCTCGAGCACCGCAACTTCTTGCTGTGACAAATAATTTAACAATTGCAGAGAGCAAACGCGAGCAGAGCCGCGCCGCCCTATGGGTGCAAGGGTTGCACCCATCCCGAGCGGCGGCAACAGAAGCGTAGCAAACCGTTATTATTATTACAACAATATTAATTGTTCAAGTATTTATTTTTCGGAATTCTGCCAACACAAGTTTGGTATTTTCATTTATCAGTCATGAATTTACGTTAGAATAATTTCAAACTTATTGTGGCGGAACAACCTTTAAAACTATCCCAAGGAAGAATGGACTTGAAAATAGTCTGACGGGACCGGGAATCGAACCCGGGTCTCCCAATTGCCGGTCGGGTGCTCTGTCCGTTGAGCTAGCCGGACGGGAGACTTTGTGGGCGGGATAGCTCAACAGACAGAGCACCCGACCGGCAATTGGGAGACCCGGGTTCAATTCCCGGTCCCGTCAGACTATTTTCAAGTCCATTCTTCCTTGGGATTTTTCCTGGGTGCGCACCATCTTGCGCAAAGTCACTCTTACACGTTTTCCTGTCTTTAAAACTATGGTTATTATCAATTTTACTAAATGTTGAATTAATAGCCGTCCGGACAATATTTGCGTGCATGATAATTGAAAGTCGTTACCGTTTCGAAGATAGAGAGGGGGGCCGATAGACGGACATTCGCAAGTTATATATAATATGGTATTACTAATAATTTCATGGCGATTTTTTATAGGAGATTCGGTACTTTTCTTCTGTGGATTCGTAATTTATTTTTATAATAATATTTTTCAGGGATGTAAAGTATTGATTCCATCAGCGTAGTCTTAGATTAGTTTTAGTATATTCGGTACTTTTCTATTACCTCGTAAGTTTGGGCAGTTATTACCTAAGCTCACCGTGAGTGCTGCACCGCTGTGATAGCTGACGCTGGAACTCACGGTGAGCCGAAGTACATAATATGTAACTAAGCTTTTGTTGTAATCAGGTTTCTTTAGAGATTGGGTTGGGCTAGTTTAGTTAGTTGGTTTTACGATTTCGCTTAATGTTCATACAGTTCGTGTAAGTATCAGAAACTGGTAAAACCAACAAACCAAACCCAGACAATGTTCAGCTAAAACAGGCTAGAGATATATTAGAATAGCCCCGCACCTTTTGTTTAGAGAATTATATTCCCCTCTAAACTTCGGGATGGAATCCAGAAAATTTAATTAATTGAACTTGAAAATTTGCGATGCCAATTTTACATTGTGAATAATTTTAACGATGGTTTGTATTGTTTATATCTCCCGAATGATGTTCGAGGAAAATAGCGTTTCCGCCCAAATGGATGGTTTCCGCTCTGCTAAATGGATAGTTATATTATTTCCGTTCCTGTACATCCCTCGTCAAATTAAATATAGTGTCCTCAAAGTTAAAGGTAGAAATTCACTCCAATCACCGCCTTTTGCCAACTGGAATTTTAGCCCGCACTTCAATCTTACGATCCTCTAATTACGGAGAAATGGGATTCTTCAAGTGGTGATCAGGATATTTTAAGAAATATTCTTGGCTTTCGCAATTAAAAGTCACAAAAAGTGTGAATACTTTACCGTTATATTGCAAAAGCGAAATCAGCCTTAATGTGTCAGTTCATGTATCGTCTTAAGTCACGCGGTTTCCTCAAATACCCGCCTTATCTTTATTCCGTTGTCCATTGTCAGGATTGTCAGCGTTATAAGGGTTGTAGCGGCTGTTGGGCTGTAGCGATATAAGGAGTGTCATCCTAGCATTTCAAGAGTTTGGTTTGAAGATTTTTGCACATTATGAGAGCGACATTTGTGTTCACAGCACGTTGAAGTGTAGATATTATTCTCACTATTCCTTTAACCGCTTGCTGTCTGATGCCGTCTATTCGGGATATCTTCACTTTCAAATTATCTTATAATTGTTTGTAATATCAATAATCGTATTTCAGGATATATCACCATAGCTGGTGGCTGCAGGAGAGTATCTATAAGCTGACTGAATTACCATCACATCGAACCCAGTGATGCTTCGAAGAAACTTAGTAGTGATATGTTTCACATGTTTGTTATTCTTCACAGCTTTGTTATACATTCAGTACCTTGTCGGTGACGGGAATATTTTGGTACCGTTTCCATGGAAAGAAGATCCTTATCGAAAATATAGGACAAAGGAATATCAAGAAAGTGAGTTCACAGAAAGTTGCTAATGTTTCCTTTACATTTTGAGTATCGTAAATGCCTAGGTAAAAATTACCACTCCTTGTTGGATACTATTACAAAACGTTGGTTTTATAGTGGTTGGTTATTAACTAAACTTCATCGCAGAAAGCATATTATTGTGCCATTGATATATATGCGCGATTTCTATGGGCGCTTTAATTTTTGGTTTGATTTTCCACGAAAAAGAATCATGAATTTTACCATCTTTTGTAATTTGTTTATAGTTAACGTATTTACCGTAGCCAATGTATTTTCCAGGCCTCTTGAAGTGGTACAACTATTCTGATGGTGAGTTTTAAAATCTTGAGTATATAAGCGATGGGGATTTTGGCTGCCTATGCTTATTATACAGTTGTTGCATGATAAATTGTATTGGTTGAGGGAAGCTACTTTAACTGCCTGTTTATTAATATTGCAATGCGTCATCGTAAATAGCTTTTATATTTAGAAAATGCAGGATTCACTTTAGTTTGAACGCTTAAACTATGATTTTCTACTCGTAATATTACAATTTAAATTGCGACCTATATTTTGTGAGTTTCATAATGGTTTTGCAAAGTTTTAAGCATTTGAGCTAAATATTGCTACACCGATATTTAAATAAAATTCAATATAAAATAGCTACTACTAATTTTGGCATAATATCATCAATCGAATGTCATGAGTGCGAAAATCTTAGCTGGGGCACGTGAAATGAGTTTTCCTCTATGGAAAAAAACTGTTTTGACAAGGAGAGACAAGGTTCAAGGAGAGTTAATTCTACGGAAATGCTTGTGCTATCGTAAATTAACTTAAATTTGTACAAATTGGTATGGTCAAGGGATCATTCACTGAAAGATTTTTATATCAACATGCTTAGCCGGTAGTTTCCTATTACGTTTGGTATCAAAATATGTAACCATCGCATATAGAACTTGATATATATTTCTGTTGACACTCCATATTTTTATTTGAATTATGTGGGTTTTGCCAAAATGTTGCTTATTACGGCATTTTCTTCTTTTAACTCGATTATAGAATTAATTTTTTATCCATTTCATGTGTAAAATTATCTCAGTTATACAGTTAAAGCTGTTGTTTCTTTGACTGCTGAAAACACTTTTACTAATGTCTCAAGTTCCAGCTTTTTCTCTATTGACAATTTGTATATTAAAATAAGGTAGAATGAGTAATACTGGTGAAATTATAGTAGATTCAGTGTTATTTGTAAAACAAATAATTTTAAAATCTTTATATACAGACATAACAGTCATGCTGTACCCTCAAGGGTCATGCATGCCAATAGCTTTTAATATTGTTTACTACTTCTTTATCCTTGTGTACATCTTTTAATGCCGACTATTTGGTAGATATTTTTTTATATTCCATTTTATTCTTTGAGCTCTTTGTATCTCTTCAAGTTTGAAGTCACCTAATTCAGTTAGCATCTCATTCACATATAACCTTTATAATACCGCTTCATCATTCTGACGCCTGTAATTATTTTTAAACATACATTAAATACTTGTCATATGGATGCAACCAGTCATAACTGACTCTTGTCTCTTTTGCCACAAATTTTTCTCAAGTTATTTTTTCTTTCAAGTTATTCTCACTTTCGTATCACTATTCAGAAAAAGATATTATCTGGAGTTTTATGTATTGCTTTTTTGATAACCCTAAAGTTTTGAGATTTTGATGTGCTATTAATTTTTTATATTCTAAGAAACAAATTTTCAACATTAAGGTCCCTAACAAGCTCAAGGCCCTATGTGTGGCTCACTTGGCCTCAAATCCACCTCTGTTTAAGAATTTAAGTTATTTAGTTCATCAAATCATCAGATCAAACTCAACAGCTGTTGTGGTGGTATAGTTTATTCTCTGATAAATTATTTTCAACTGCTATCCATACTATTTAACACTGTGAGCCTCCCCCTATCAATACAGCTGTCTTAGCACAAAATATCGTCCTCAAATCCAGCTTCCCAAATCTCCAAAATTCTCATTGAATTCACGCACAAATTCACTCTTGCACATGTTGAACAATTAGAGATACTTCACTCATCCTTGCAATTTTGCTCACCATTTACTTTTTTCTTTAGCTCATATATTCCCTGATTATGAAACTTATTACTAACATGCGTAACTAGCATGTATTTTTAACTCAGTAACTTGTATAATTGCTAGATGAATCCTGAAAATCTCATACATGCGAAAAATTTTAATGTAGAAGTTTATTTTATTAAATTCATTTTGAAGTTGAATTGTAATGTTTGTGAATCACTTACTAAAAATTAATCCTACGTCCATAAAAGGTCTTCATTCCAAGTAATTGTAAATTGAAAAACACTTAAAGTATATTAGATTTGTGGAAAGCTTCTACAGCAGAGGTTATTTCACACATGTAGATTCCCGGTGGGAATCAAAACCAGGATGGCCATAGGCACTTGTGAGGCTTACTTGGCTATCTGGGAGGCCAAAATCTTTCTAACTTTTATTTACCGTAGTTCATCACAATATTATGAAGTTTCTCCTTTTTTGCTCAAAATAAGTATATTTGGTTCTTTTGTTATATTCTCCATGAAAGCTGCATTATCTATTGGCGGCTTCATGTGTTTTGTTATTCTTACTGTCATAAAGAGTTTTCATGATATTTGATGTTTTAAACTCAAACAACAATGCTTAACTCTGCAGAACAATGTGCAACATGTATGTTTCTAAGATTAATTCCTTTTGAGCTAATTTAGGTTAATGTAGTAATGATGTATTTTAGTGTTTTGAAATGTAAGCATTTAAATTGGCATAGACAAGGTAGTATATTTGGTCTGTGATATTTAATCCTTTACTATGCCAATGTATTTCAAGAATAGCTCCCTAAACATGCCAAAAATCCACAGAAAACTTAGAAACGATAATTTGACTGCGACTTTCTGTAAGTGTGGGAATTAAAAATTAAGGGAAATAGCCTATCACTGTAATTGCAGAGGTAGTTTTTTTGTAGACAAGTCTGAATGTAGAAATGTGGATTTCAATGTTTGGTTCAAATGTGAATTAAACTAACCATAAGCTAGCTAAGAAGGGTTAGGTTGTCATTAAATATCGAACTACATGTGCTGTCATCTTTACGTCAGTGGTGAATGTTATGGCCTCTGTGGCCACCAATAGATAGTGCAGCAGTTACACTGAGTGTAACAGAAAGGTACCCTAGTATTTGGTATCCTAGTGTTTTAGCATCTAAGTACCCTAGATACTTTAACAAATCAATTCAAGAATTCATTTTATCTGCAAACAATACATAAAAGTAATCAATTAAGGAAGTAGAGTCATGGTGTATGCACCCCCTGCCACATGCGAAAGGCAACTTACAGGGTACTGACATAGACATAGTATTTCCTCACAATGCTTGACATATTTTTGTCTTGCCTCATGACTTTTAGGCAAGTGGCCTTGAATTAAGTTGAAATATCACTGAATAAGGCAGAGAAATAATTGGATTAATCATGAGTGTGGTATTTTATTCCTTAGTAGAAAATAATGTAGTGTATATAATTATAAATTTTCCTGGCAGCATGCTAAGAGATAAACTTGCTGTTTGTCTTCATTAATTTTTATGCCAAATTATGGTGGTGGTTATGAATTTCTTAACATTGGCTGCTGGTTATATTCTAAAAATTTTGGAATGTTTTAGTAACAAGGTAGATCACAAGCTAACCCTATATTCATCATCACTTTAAACTAAATAAATGTGAACAACGAATACTTATGTCATCCTTCTTATCAATTAAAATGTCAAACCAAATGTAATGTAATAGAAGGTCTGTCATTCCTTTATATTAGCTTTGCAGTACCAAATTAAGACCTTATGATGATTTATAATGAAGATATACAAGAAAAATCCAGATAGATAAATTGCTCTTAACTTTTTAATGAAACTGCCAGCTCAAAATCTTTTAATCTCAAAATTCTGTTGATCTCCTGGCTGATATATGTAGTTTTGAAATATTTATAGGGTACAATCCTAAGTATGGAAATGCTGAAAATACTGAAGAAGATTCTGAAGAAATTAAGATATAAGTAACATTTTATAGAACACTCGTCACTTATGATGAAAATAATATAGTAGTTCATTGTTAGTAATGGTCTTAGTTAACTTGGTTAAGAAGTGTCTTTGATAAAAAATTGTCTTGGGTAATTACACAGGCTTTGTCAATGATGCTTTATTGTGAAGGTTGACAATGAAAAACTGCTTTTATGACTATTCATTTTATCTATGATAAATTTTTTAGTTAGAAATAAAAATAAAAAGTTATTCTTATTGTATTTTTATGACATTTTAATGAGTTTATCTGGATATATAATATTTAGTATGGCTGTGGGATATTGCACCTTGGATAATAACAGTTTTGGTTAATGACAGTAATCCTGGAATAGATTACCATTGTTAACCAAGGTATCAATGTACCGTAAAAATTTTATTGTATAGTATCATACTGCAAATAGATGTGATAAAGGTAATATTTCTATTCTTGTATCCAAAAATTGATCCTTTTTAGATAAGTTTCTCTGTCCTCCACCCACTTTCTTATGGTGAGATCTGGTTCCCCATTACAATTTGTATTCCAGGTAGATGCACTCGTATATTACAATTTTAAATTAATGTGGAAAGAATTGGTCTGTTATGGTGATTAGTTAATGAAGTGGTCAAAGTTATATTTTTGAAAATCCCCATATAGTTTGCCATTTAAATGTTTGAAGGTGGAGCAATGCATATTGAAGTAGTTCAAAACCAAATTTTTTTGCAAAATTCCCAAGTTATCTCTCATTGGTGCTGCTTTTTTAATACAACTTTAAAAAAATATCTACATTTCAAAGAATGTGTAAAATATGCAAATTTTATGATCTATGATCATGCAAAACGACTGTTATACCTCCTTTGTTATTTGATACCAAGGTTCAGACTAACCGTCTACCTTGTGGATGGTAAACATATGGTATATGTGCCCTAAATGCCAGAGGATATTTTTGGTACATGGAACTTTGACGACTCATTTATATATCCTTCACTTAAAACGGAGCTCCCAAGTAAAAAGTTTTAGATACACTTAATTTGTAATAATAATCATAGATTATTTAAAACCCATAATTTTTGCTATTAAATAAATATTATCAACATCTCACTCTCTCTGAAAAATATGAGAACTGGAACACTTCTCTCTGTTCCATCTCTAGACTTTTCCTTTCTACAAATGCCTCAGAAATGGCAGTTGTAGAAAATTCCACATTAATTCACTACAGGTGCACACCCTGTACAGGTGCACAGGGGTTGCTAATGGGCCTCTCAGAAGATTCTGAAAGTATCTTCCTCAGAATCTAATTCTAAATATTTTTATCAATGAATATGTGAAAAGTTTACAACATATCTTTATTTGTGATATTTTCTTATGATGAGAGCCAATAATTTTACTCTACAATGTTAGGTGTAACACCTACTTTATGCTATTGGTATTAATCCTTAAGTTCAGCCTCCCAAGCAAAAATTCTGTATACAATCCTGATACACTGTATTGAAAATCATATCATTTTCACTTGGTTTTCCTCAGTAGTCTAAATACCATCAGAACTATTTCCCTCCTTATGGAAAAAGGCAGTCAACAGAATACATTTCAGAAACTTACAATAGTGTATTTTTGCCTCACTGATGCATTACCTTTTTTTTTCACAGAATTGTTTTCTGCAATTTCTTGAATATTATACTAGGTATATTATGATAAGACTCTGCAGCAATTTATCTCTTCATGTACCATCTTGATTGTTCTTGAGGTTTCCCTCATAATCAGTTTTCTGCTCTATTTTAGGATATCCACCCTGGACATTGGTTTTATCTCAATATATTCATAATAATAATAATAATTTCTATAATGGAAACAGGATTACCCCAATTACATCCATTTTAATAATTATTACTATTTACAAGTACACACAACCATTCCCTAATCGGAAAAATCCGAGTAGCCGGGATTCAAACCCGGGACCTTAGTGTTGGAAAGCTAGCATGCTAACCACTCCGCCACCGCGACCAGTTTCCTAATCATGTTTCCAAATATTCATGGCAGTTACTCTTACCAAACTTACTCTTACCAAATTACTCTTAACAAACTTTGCTTGTTTACTGGATGAAACAATTGAAGAAAAGTTATAGCCTTTTTTCTTATTTAATTCATTGATAATAAGCAAGTAATAGTTTTCAAAAATTGCAATATTTGCAGACAAAAATCATGCCTTTTTAATACCTCTACTCTTAATTCATAAGATTTTGGTTTCAAGTTGTTTGACACTCTCAATTCATTACTCTTTTCAATCCCATATAAGTATTTTTGTAAACCCTACAATTGTATGAATTAAGAGTGTTTTCATCGTCAGAAGATAGAGAAATGTTGGTTTACCATGAAATAACTTGACTTCACTCTGGAGGGTCTTTTAAAATGCATTAACACGTTCCCTGCCCAACGGAAATTTAAAGTCCACCCAATACTAATATAAAAAAATATGGAGCTATCTGAAGGCCCAAAGAAAGAGGGAAACTAAACAAAGAGGCCCAGTGGATGTGGGTGCATAGGGAACTGAAGCCTACGCTTGGCCACTATAGTGGCCATGGGCCTCCAGAGGGTTACCAATGGCCACTATAGTGGCCATGGGTGCTGAACGTGTTAAATTAACATGATTGAAGTAAGTACTGCGGTTTAACAACCACACATAACTCAGAGAATTAGTGAAACCTGGGGTGGGGGACCTTTTTTTAGTCAAAGGTCGCATGTATCCTTTGGTTCCATATCCCATCAGGCCTCACTTGAATAGTCTGTATTAGAATAGTTAAACATCAACATTATAGAAAGAAAATGTATTCAATCGATAGGTAAACCTAGAAATATTATTTTTGATTTTAATTCAACCTGAGTTATAAATGAATTTGGAAAATTAAGTTATTTAACTGGAGAGAGAACTTTAAGAGTTTATTGCAGGAGTAAATAAAAAGGCTGCACCATGTTCCCAAATAGCCTTCATTTGACCTAAAGGTAGCAACTTACCCACCTCTCACATGGGTATCCAAGTTCCAGTTGTCTGCATTCACTCTTCTGAAGTCTGTTACATAATGTGATTCATTTTACTTATAAACGGAAATAATTCACCCAAACTTTTATTCTTTTACAATAGTAATATTTAGGTACATATACTGTTTCACTCTTTAGGATGGAATCAAACATAATTTATTTCTACTTCAGTTACCTAGCTTAGGATAGAAAATTTACAAAATTAAGAAAATGAATCAGCTACTTGAATGCAAGGAATTTGTTTTTAGTGTGTTTGCTGTAAGTGGCTTATGGGTAAGATGCCACTTTCATAATACCATTTTTAATAACCTAGCTATACATTCAACTGCTTACTAGCCCTTTCATCAGCTGTAATTCACACTTTTTTTAGATAAACTAGGATTACTTTTGCTTTTGGTAAATCTCTGTGAGAATTCACCAAACTGAACTCAAGTCATTTCCAGATATCTAGGATCCCTCTATATTCAAAGTGAAGCATTTTCATAACAACATTTTTAAGCCAGAATATAATCAATCTCTTTCAAAATGCATATGAACCTCTCCTCTTTATATTCTAGCATTAAAGGATAGCTGTGGGAAACATTTTATCTAAAGATAATCTTCTTCGTCATTATTCCATACAAACAGCATATAAAACATGTAAATCTTTCTTTGAATTCTTGAATTTTGTCTAGAGAAATGATTGTTTATATTTTTGATCAGTTTATTCAAAACATCTTCTGCCATGTACCTGTTTTCTTTTATCCTCTTACCTTTTTACCCATTCTCTCATTACATCTCAGTTCTTTGTAGATTGCAAGGCCAAGCAATGTATGAAACCCACTGTAGTTCATTATCTTCTACTTGATATTTCAGTAACTTGGTATATTTAGCTCCAACTTTGAAATGGATCTTAATATTTCCGAAAGCTTATCTTCATCCTTTGGAATTTCATCTTCTATTTCCCATTCCATCTAAAATGATCATACAGTCTTTAAATGTATAGTATAGATATAACATTTTATCCCTCCTGTAACTCATAATACTTACAATTATTATTGTTGAACAATCCTTATTGGTTGCTGCATGGGTCAACCATCCGAAGAGTAAACAGAGCTAAAAATTATCGTGAGACCAGGAATTGATCCACAAGTTTCACCATTTCCAGTTGGGTACTTGCTGTAATTGAGCAATTTAGCACTTGTAAGTCTCACTGCTTTTAGAATGCTGAAGGTTAAGAGTAACTGCCAGGGAAGTTTCAGACGTTTTTTTTTCTTGCTTATGTCAGACTTTCAGACTTTTTAATCTCAATTGATCTATTTGGGTTTTCCTAGGCTTACACCAATATAGGCAAAGTTAATTTCCTTCCCTTTGCATGCAGTCAGCCGATCTTATGAGGTTACACACAATATATTTTCATTGATCTAAAGCAGAATATCTTTTCACTTTCCCTTTTCAACTCAACTGTTTTTTAAATTACATTTGGTAAATGCTTGACTGTAGCTCTGTTTAGTTTCCTTCTCCCCTCTGAATCCAAGCACAAGAATGTATCACTCTCTACAGCAAAACTTTCTCCTTTTTCCATGTAGCTTTTTTCATAATCTGAAACTTGAACTCCCCTCTTGGTAGGCAGCTTATCATGTACACAGCTTCCAACTTCCTGGAGCTCTTTTATCTGGTATTCAAATTTCCATAGTACTTCCTGTGTCATAATCAAGCTGAGTGACAATGGGACATGTTGAAAATAACCCATAGGTTATTTTAAGTTGTTAAAGATTATCATTTTCCATTTTAGTTTTCACATCATGCAGGTTCTTTTATCCACAGATTTGTATAACTTGCCTCATAGCCAATCTTCCCCTATTCCTTCCTCCATTTTGAGTTGGTTTCAGTTTTAATATTAGATATATAGTGATCTGTGAGATGTTGAAATGATCACTTTGCTTAAAGAGAGTTTTTTAAGAGATGAGATTTTATTAGAATCCTTTTTTTTTTAGTCTTAACATAATTATGAGAGTCTATGTTAGTGGTTGAAGTAAAATATTTTTACACCACACCAGTGAAGTTAGTTATCGTTTTCATGTGTGAAATTTTAAAGAAACCATTTCACATTAAGAAGAGTTATGTTAGATATTAAAAAAGCAGGGTGGTGATATTTGGGTAGGAAAGCAGTGCATACAGATAAGTGAGTGGTAGGTGACGTGTTCAGATTCTAATAACATGTCTAATGATTAAAGCTTGTAGGAATTTATTATTGCCCATATTTTATAGCCCACAGTGAGTTAATCAGAGTTAATATGATTATGATTAAGGATGATTTTGTTCCATGATTGGCAATGATAAAGAAATCTCTTCTTCAGAAATAAATAAATAAGAAATAAAAAATGAGGTTTTCCCCTGAGGAAGTGTTTCTTTGGTTTTGGAGAAATTATATCTATTATATATAGACACAAGTAGGGGATATATAGGATATGAATGTTGTGCCTTTACATAAAGTGTCATCTGTTGATTTTTTGCACATAGGCCCGACTATGACACTACCGGAAAATGGAGAATTCAAAGATGAGAATCTGTAATCAGAGGAGGTGGTTTTCTAATGCATGATGCAAATTAAGGCAATGGTGGCCTTGGGTTCAATGCTAAGACGGTTCAAATTTTGTCTATTTAAAATACATGGGCAGCATTTTAATATGTTTTTGGGGGCACTTTCTGAAAGCCAGACAGCTATAATTCAGTGTGTGAGTAGGATTAAAGACTGTATTTTATACTCTAGGTTGACTACCTCTGAACTGGTCCATAGTTTGATGCTAGGGAAGGTTACATATTCCTCCATAAGAGGTACAGGTAACTTGGATCCTATTTTGAGGTGCTTCCTGATATTATGTCACCTTGAAACCTGTGGGATAGTTACTAGAAGAGCATCTCAAATGTAATTGAAATGGATATTTATCTCAACCACCCTGGGTTTGACGCTAAGATGGTTCAAATTTCACCCATTTAAAATACATGGGAAGGTTTTTAATATATTTTGCAGCTTTTTATGAAAAGATGGACAGTTGTTACTTGGCTCATGGATAGGAACTGTGGCCATGTTTCATATTTGATATAGACTACTTCCCAATTGGTAATCGGTTTGACGTTAGAGCACATGAAGATTTCATGCATTAGAAAACTATTGGGAACTCGGGAATCATTTGTGGTACCTCCTGATTTGATTGCTACTTAAAAAATTACATCATTATAAAAGACTGTACTCGATAGTGTAATAAGTAATAATACCCATGTGAATGGCTCTGGTTCAACACCAGAACGGTTCAGTTTTTCAAAAGTTTCTAATGGAGAATTTAAACCTGTTTATAAACTGGACTTTGCAATAAAAGTTCACAATCCCAAAGCTTGCAGTATGCAGGTAGATTTTACTTGTTTAATAAATTGGTGATAGATTGTGTTTATGATGGTTTAATGCTTGTCATCGTTGAGAGAGAGTTCAAGAAAATGGTAGATCTTAAAGAGAAATGAGCTGCTTGAACAGAAAAGGAAGATGAATTAAATAACTTATGATGAGATCCATAAAAGCAATAAGCAGGAAGGTTTCAGAAATATCATAATAATAATAATATATATATATATATATATAAACCACTTTTAATAATTAGAAGCACTTTTAATAATACCACTACTACTTTATTAATACAATAATGACAACTGCAATAAAGATATGTATATATTCAACTATATAAAGACACTTACATATTTAACAACTGAGAGGTCCAGTGCAAGGTTGAAGTCGAGTTTTGTTGAGTTGAGTCGAGGATTTGGCTGAATACTAGGACCAAAGCCAAACGTAGGTGCATCTCTAATAAAACCCACTTCACTACTGAGAAAATACCACATATACCAATGCAAACTTATCTTGACAACATCATAAGTAGCATAAAAAAGTAGCCCATGATGTTGTCTAGATAAGTTAATATATAAAATTAATTTTCTTTATTTGGAATTACCTTTGTCATTAGCTAAAACTTAAATTGTTCCATCCATTCACACCAAGCCATGCTTTAGGTTACAATAATTGCCCATCGGTTTGAGAAAAGTAGTCAACATGAATGGACAAATGGTTAAAGCCATCATGACTTAATATGCTTTTACCACAAAAAAGGCATTGGAGATTAAATAGAGTGGACAGAGGTTGAAAAAGTTATTGTTAATTATTGTTATATTACAATTTAATGTCTCTAAATATTTCAGTGTATCTGAGCATTTTTTTTCCAAGGTAACTGTGTGCAAACTTTTCTCTATCTTCATTCTTGATAATTTTTTCTAGAAGGTTCATGTAAAAATATGTGGTATGAAAGGTGGTGAGAGATGGTTTTGCAAAATATTGTGGTAGATCACTGGGATAAATGAGGTAAAAATGTGGTTTTGTGGGGATTTAGTGAAGTTAGAATCATAGGGTGGTGGTTTATTAAAAAAGTTCGTCATACAAACTTTACTGATCTCTTTCCAGTGTTGGCTTTTTATTTTTCTGTGTATTAAGAATGTAATTGAGGTTAGAATAAAAGGAAAGGGAAAGACAAAATTTGCTAGATGACATAAAGGGTGGGGTAAGTTACCAAGATATGAAAGAAATGGCATTGAGTAGAGAATATTAAAGCACATTAAGTTACCAAAAGGTAGAGCATGTAATGTATGTTAATTATTTATTGACTTATATTTTAGTTGAAAACATAAAATTCTCCAAAACTTGAGATTTCCAAGAAAACTTTCAAACTAAGCAACAATTCACTAATTGAATATGCAATTGATCCTATGGATATCTGCAGTTTTCTTTAAATCAGAAGATGCCTACCACTTTTAAGTAGTTATTTTGCAAACTACACTTTCTATCATATATCTATGCATTTTGTAGCTTTTTCTACAAAACATTGCTCAATCATTCTCCCCTATGTATATCTAAATATAAAAATTGTTAATTCATTGACATTGTGTTTTTGAGGAAATCCAAATGCTATTTTAAAAGTTATTTATTTTTCTTGGGAATACTTTTTTCTCATAAATATTCAAACTCACCTATGTTTATTTAACACCCTTTTGGAGCATTTGAATTTTATTTATTTAGGAGAATATTCTTTAAATCTCAAGAGAAATTTTAATGAATATCTAAGGTCCCTTAAGTATTATTATCTTCAAGTAATCTGTAACTGTAATAAGAAAGGCTTCACTCATAAATTTGATTGAATGTGGTTTGCATTCCCCAGCCTTGAACAGCTCTAAATTACGATTAAGTTTTTTTGATATTGTAGAAAGCTATTGGTATAAGTTTAGTATGTATCTCTTGGGCTTTTTAGTTCTTTTAGACTACATATTTGAAAAACATTGTGTCTTTGATGTATTTTATATGAAAATAATTGTGTAGGTTGTTCTGTGCGTAATGTTTCATGCAACCTTCATAAATAAGCCTTTTGTGTTAACTTTTTAAATGTTGTATTATCTCCAAAATTTGGAAGAAACTAATTTGTCCTTATTTTTATTGGATTAGCATTCAGGTGCTTTGTAAAAGGATCAAGAGTTACTAAATAAATGGAATAGTTAATCAGAATGATGTTTCCTCTTGTAGGTAATGTAATCTTCAATGGGCCTTCAACAAAGATGGATGATCCAATGCTAATATCATCCATCCGCAGCCGATTCCTAATACCTCCATCCATCCAGCCTTATAACTTGAAGGAGCCAGAGGTGCTAGATCCATCCATGGGCCAGTCTTCTTGGATTCGAAAAATATTAAAGAATCAGGTATTATTACCTATCCAATCTTATCTTTTAATGGTATTATGACAATGCATCATTGAAATGAATCATATGGTATTTTCCATGTAAGTCATCCACAAAAATATTGCTTTATGAAATTAATTTGGTCAAATATTATTGTTACCCCTCAAAGAATTATTTAATTTGTTATAATTTATTGATTTGTGAGCATGCTCAGTTATCTAGTTAAAACCAAGAAAACTTTGGAAGAAACATGAGGTGTGATTATACATTGTTAATGGCAGCCATTTTGAAAGCTTAGTGTATTGTTGGCAGTCAAAAACATTGCTATTGTTTAACTTTAATCAGAGATTTTTGACTTGCGGCAAAAATGGAACAAAGAATTAACTTTAAATTCCGCATTAGAAATGGAGTAAAGTTCTGCATCACATTGGAAATGTTTAATGTTGCTTTTGGCAAATGTTCATGGATAAAATGAGTGTTTACAAGAGGTACAAACGTTTTCAAGAGGCTCGTGAAGACACAGAAAATGACAAGCGCCGTGGACATCTCAGCACATCAACAACCGATGATAACGTCAATAAGGTGAAGAAAATGATTATGGACAATCACCGAACCACTATCAGAGGTTGCTGATGAGGTTGGCATATTATTTGGCTCATGCCAAGCAATATTTATGGATGTTTTGGGCATGAAACAGGTTCAAAATTGGCAGGTGGTGCCAAAATTGTTGAATTTTGAACAAAAGCAGCAAAGAATGAATATTGCTCAAGAGTTCCTGAATGAAGTCAATGAGAATCCAAATTTTGTTAAACTAGTCATAACTGCTGATGAAACATGGGTGTACAGGTCTAATGTTGAAACTAAGGCCCAGTTGTCCCAATGGAAAATTCCTGAAGAACCAAGAATGAAAAAACATGTCAAGTTTGATCAAATGTGAAGATTGTGCTCACAGTTTTCTTCAATTTCAATGGCGTAGTATGAGTTCTTGCCACCAGGTCATACAAGGGCTGTATGATAAGTACGTGTGCTAGGTAAGAAAACGCATTTTTTTAACTTCTTTTAAATTTATTTCTCTATATAGTCTCCTTTCAACTCAATACATTTAGTCTAGCGATATTCTAACTTTTTCAAGCCGTCCAAAAAATATGTTTTGTCGAACTCTGCAGAATAGGCCTCTGTTGCAGCGATGACTTCCTTGTTTGATGTGAATCGCTTTCTCCCAAGCCATTTTTTTGTGTTTGCAAACAAAAAGAAATTGCATGGGACCGAATCTGGAGAATAGGGTGGATGAGGTAGAAATTCATACTGTAATTCGACCAGTTTTGCTGTGGCGATTGTAGATGAGTGAGCTGGTGCGTTGTCATGATGAAAGAGCAATTCTCGTTTTTTTCCTCAATTCGGCATCAAATTGGTCCAATAAATCAGCATAGTACTGCCCTGTGGTTGTCCTTCCCTTCTCCAAATAGTCGGTGAAGGTGATGCCTCGCAAATTCCAAAAAACAGTGCCCATAACTTCTTCGGCTGATGAAACCGTTTTTTTCCTTCTTTGGAGCAGGTTCGCCAGGTGAAATCCACTGCTTAGACTGTTCTTTCATTTCTGGCATGTAGTAATGGATCCATGTGTCGTCAGCAGTCTGTAGAAACTTTTGTGCTTACGTGGATTGCGCTTAAACATGTCCAAACAGTGCTCTGAAGTTGTCATGCGATTCCTTTTTTGCTCCATTGTGAGCAAACGTGGCACCCAGCTCGCCAATAGCTTTCTCATGCCCAATTTTCCATGTAGGATTCCTTGTGTGCTTTCAGTTGAGATGTTTACAATGTCAGCAATCTCTCTGATCTTCACACGGCGATCTGCTAGCACGATATCATGGACTTTATTAACCATATCCTCCGTAGTCACCTCAATTGGATGGCCTGGGCGCTCTTCATCAAAAAGGGGTGTTCAGCCATGCTTGAATTCATTAAAACAATATCTGATGGTAGTCATTGAAGGTGCATGGTCCTTATAAACAGCAAGCAACTTCACCTTGATTTCCTCACACATCTTCCCATCCAAAAAAAGAAATCGAATCACTGATCAATATTGCTCTTTCTCCATGGTGGCAAGCAAACACGAACTTGACTACTTTCAACAGCTATCAAAATGAAACTATTTGATTAATCTGTCTGAAATTTTGAGTCATATATCTAAAGATGCCGTTAAATTATGGCATACACGTTTTGTATCAGTGGTGCCACCAGTCGCTAAACACTGGTACTTATCATACAGCCCTTGTATGGTCAATGAGGAACATTACCTGGAAGTTCAGTGCCATTTGTGTGAAGCAATCCGAAGAAAACGATTGGACCTGTGATGAAACAATTCATGGCAATTGCACCACAATAAGTCACCAGCTCACACCTCACTGCAAAACTGGTGCAAATGATCTTAGTTGTCAAGGTTACCTATCCAATTAACACTGCTATTACTATTGCAACTCATGCTCTTGTTTTCCTCCTGTTTTTTTATTCTTATATAGTTATATATTCTTTAGTGACCCCTTCCCTGTCATTATTTGACCCTCCTTTTTTTCTGCCTTTGCTTTATTTCTTGTCTAATAAAATCAGAATTTAATTAAAGATTTAGCACAGTCCATAAAAATCCTCCAGCTGCTACCATATTTGTAATAAAATCTACAGGAAGCACATATATATTTTACTTAGTCCTCCAGTATTTATGAGTGATTCAAATGAGATCTTTTCAAAACAAACTCCTATATTTATTTTACTATTTCTAAAAAGTTGAACAATGGGAAACTTTGGTATGGCTTTCCATAGAGTAATATATCTAAAGTATGCAATAGTATCTAAAGCTAACTCTCATTATTTGGCTCCGTTTATAATTTTCTTTGTTATCTTCTATCCTTCTATTTACAATGTCTGGATCATACCAAGTATTTCCCCTGCTATCTTTATATGTGTATGTGGTATTACTAATGTTATTCCCAGTTAAGTCCTTCACACATCTTTGCAATGAATAGATCTATCCTCCCATTGATTCAACTTTTCTTATTATATCCGATTTACTCTTTCTCCCCCTTGTATTATTTATTTCCTGTAATACTCAGAACCTTGTATATTCTTTTTACATAATTAGTATTTATTCATTCACCTGTTTCATTCTTCCACCCATTTTATCAATAATTTCTACCATTATGCATATTTTCTTCATCTTATTTTGCATGACTTTTTGACTGTCAATCAGGGCACTTTCCATGACCACTTTTAATATTTACCCATCCTATCTTAATTGAAAAATGACAATTTTTACTTAAGCCTTTCTAACCATGGCAGGATAGGAAAGCAAGGAAGTTTGGAATGCGGTTCCTAATCCCATTGAGACAATTTAGCGAAAGATCTCTTTAAATTTAAGAAGCCTTTTTATCAGTACTA
Organism: Ladona fulva; assembly: GCA_000376725.2. Classification (NCBI taxonomy): domain Eukaryota; kingdom Metazoa; phylum Arthropoda; class Insecta; order Odonata; family Libellulidae; genus Ladona; species Ladona fulva. Next base: position 540,496 of record KZ308613.1, read on the forward strand.
ATACTTCCATATTTTTCCCAAACCTTTCTCTGTCCAAATTTCATCAGTATAGTCTATCTCAAGAGGACTGTATTCCATCTTAAGTACTAACTGATAACCAATGCTGTGTAATTTGCGTGTGTTAAATGAAATTTTTAAAATTGGTTTTTTTTTGCAGAGGAATGGCTTCTTTGTGGAAGCAGGAGCATTAGATGGGGAGACTAGATCAAATACTCTATTTTTAGAGAAAGAACTTGGATGGAGAGGACTTTTAGTTGAGGCTGACCCTTACAACTTTGCTCATCTAGTGAAGCGTAATCGCAAGGCGTGGTCTACACCGACATGCCTCAGTACACAGCCATATCCCATGATGGTCAGTGAATACTCCTTTTTACCATAACATTTTCTTTTAAAAATTTGATCAAATCATTGTTTCTGAATGGTCCTGAAGCTAATGTTTTACCTATTTCATATCTATAGAATTCTCTATCTTTACAATTAATTTTAGAATCAGGAGAAATGTAAAATTTTGGATTTAAGAGTAATGGTAGGGTAAGTTTCACTTAAACACTTATACTGCCAGTGTATGTCTTCTTTTTACAGACACAAATGTTCTCATCTCTGAGAATCAGTTAGCTTTTAGAATAATTATCCCTTATCTCTGTTGATAATTCACATTTACCAAATAATATATCATGATGATGACCATATTTTTAGCTTTCTATCATAAAAAGATAGTTAGGTCAGTTTAAGCATTCCCTAGATGCTCTATGCTGTCTAAAACTGGCAGTTTTTGCATATACTACCAGACAGAGGCAGTAAGAGGGTAATATGTCCTGAAAGACCAAACAAAAACACTTATTTGTAGTGGTCTGTTACTTTCTGCTAGTGAATTTTTATAACATTATCCATAGACATAACAGGACAAAGGGATACACCAAAGGGATTTGTGTGATTCTATTGAACTCAACCTCTGCCAAAGAACATTATTTTGGATGCTGAGGGACATGCTTTCCAAGGCTTCAGAGAAACCTGTATGGCAATTGCCTATGCTTCTGGGAAACTGGAAATGTCCTGGTTAAGCAAATCAGAAGTTTGGTCACCTTAGTCATGATGTACTTTTAAAAATCATGTTAGTCCTATTACTAACTTCATAATAGGTAATCATAAAAACTTGATGTTATTAAATAAGGGAAATGGTCATCATTGCACATCGAGGTGTATGCCTAAAATCCAAGGATACCATTCATGTATTCAGTGTGCAAAGATATACACCTTATCCTTTCCCTTTTTGAAGTTTGAATCCCAGTCATGTTGCTATTTTTCACATCTGTTTATTCTTGGCGTTGTTGCTTAAAATATCTATGAAAATATAGTTTGTTGATATCCTATTTTTTGGAGCTTATTTATGTAGTTTTCTGTTACTATCCAGACAATCGTGAGCCACATTATGGACTTGCAGCTGAATTAGTGGCATTGCTTATTAAAAACAAACAATTACTAGAAATATAACATGTGTAATATTTTGGTTTTAGGTTATGATGCGGTAAAGCTTTGTGCATTAAGTCAATTTGTTTTAAATGAGTAACATTGTAACCATCAAAAAATTTATTTTTTAAGATTATGGGTTTAGAAAATTGTATGAGATATATCTTTTCATCTTAATATTTTCTGTGTATCTTTTTAGGTATCCTTTAAACAGGAAGAAAACATGGGTAAGATATCTGATCGTCAAGTTGGCTCTCCATTGCCTGGTTACGTCGATGTTCAGTGCTTTCCATTCTACTCATTGCTTCTTGCCATGAATGTCACCACTGTTGATTACTTCAGCTTGGATGTTGAAGGCTCAGAACTAGAGGTGCTGCAGACAATACCTTTTGATAAAGTTGATATTAAGGTAAGTTGATTGGTAGGTTACTAATTACTTGCAAAATTGGTATTGATGCAATCCTAGTGTAGTGTAGCTGACTTCACTGAAGCTTTCATCAGGCATGGTAATTGTTTCTTTTTCATGTTTTATCCATGATAGATTACATGAATCTCTATCTGTTGTCAAGAGAAGAGCATGACTTACCATTCTTATCTTTAAATAATAATTGCTGAATACTTTCCTTGCAAGACAGTGAGATTATTTATCAGTACTACTCAATTCTTAATTTATTAAGAAATATTGAAGCTGCTTGTTGGCTTGATTTTCTCTATTTAGTTGTAAATATGATTTTATTTATGAGGCATTAAAATTTGAGGATTACAGAGACCTGTAAATCATATGTATGTAGTTTCCTTAGTTTTGCCTCTACATATCCACTGATACTTTAAATTACAACCAAATGTTGCTTTTGCAGCATCGTAAAGAAGTCTGTGCAGATTTGATACTCCTAAAAGTTCCCAAATTGACTATAATGATTTCCCAAGTATAAGATAATTGGTATATTTCATCCTGATGAACTTAAGGATGCTAAATAATGTGTCATACTGTGCACTACAACCACACACATTATAGATGTACATACTACATCTATAAGACCTTTCATGTGCATAGGTTTACTCTAGATTGGGGGTAGGCAATCCTTGGCTTGTATGCCAAGCATGGCACTAATGCTATTCTAACGTGGAAAACAAATCCTCAGTAAATTTATTCTCAATTTTTAGGGTGAAAATGTCATAATTTTATTCATTTATTGTCAATTTTACATGATTTACATAATCTGCTAATCAAACACACTACTCAAAAAGTTTTGGTAGGAACTTGGAAAATTTTTGTCACAGATTTGACCAGTTTTGGAATGTTCACCCAAAACCCTGGTATAGAAGTATTTCATCAGATTGTATTTATAGATTGATCTATGCATGGATATACAGGATGTTTCAAAATGAATATCGCTGTTTTTAGGCTTCGTAGTATTTATACCATTTGACTTATAATTATAAATGATACATCAAATGAAAGAGCAACTCAAACAGTTTTTATTTTCCTTACAAGCGTTCAATGTGAGCACCATTCATCACATGGCACACATCCAGTTGATAGGCGAGTTCTTCCCATACCTTGATCAGTGTGTCTGGCTGTTTCTTAAGTCGGCTGGTAGCGGAGGCACATACACGCGATCCTTTATGAACCCCCAAAGATAAAAATCGCATGATGTCAGATCGGGTGAACGTGGAGGCCATGCAAGACAAGCCCTGTCATCTGGCAGCCAATCCAGCGGTTGAGTGCAATGTCGTTTAACCAATCATTTACTGAGTTATGCCAGTGAGGTGGCACACCATCTTGTTGCCAAATGAAGTTTTCTGGTTCAACATCTTGCAGTTGAGGAAAGAGCCATTGTTGTAGCACATCAAGATAAGAAATACCAGTTACTGTTGCTTCACCAAAAAAGAAAGGCCCATAAACTTTCCGCCGGGATATGGCAAAAAAACACATTCAATTTTGGGAGTAACATTGCAATTGTACCACCTTGTTGTGATTTTCTGACCCCCACATGCACTCGTTGTGAGATTTTACATGTCCACTTAGGTGAAATGTCAATTCATCACTGAAGATGACATGATCAAGAAAATCGTCATCGTTATGCAGCAACATTTTCTTTGCGAAGTTGGCATGTAAACCATAGTCTGTAGGCTGTAGAGCTTGTAACAACTGTAAACAATAAGGACATAGTTGTAAACTTTTCCTTAAAACTCTCCACACAGACGTCAGTGGAATTGTTAATTCATGACTAGCCTTCTGAACAGATTTCTTCGGTCTACACATGAAAAACTCGCTCACTTGCTCAACACGTGCTTCAGTCAGTCTTGGTTGTCCTGTACTCTTCCCTTTACAAAGACAGCCTGTGTCTTCAAACTGGTGATACCATCTACGGATGTTATTATCACTTAGAGAATTACATTGGAACTTAATATGGAATGCACGTTGAACTGTAATTACAGATTCACTCCTTGCAAACTGTAAAACACAGAAAGCTTTCTGTTCAGCATTTGCCATCCTTACTACTAGCAATCTCGGAAGATAGAGGAAAGACTGTATGTGCATGCATACAAATGTACAACAAAACTGTTTTGAGTAGCACTTTCATTTGATGTATAACTTAAAATTTTAAGTCAAATGATATAAATACTACAAAGCCTTAAAATCCCGATATTCATTTTGAAACACCCTGTATAAAGTTAATTCCTTATTGCAAGGAGTATTGGTGGTTAAATGATATTCATCACATATGTTTACATATATTTTTTAGACTCTGTCAGTGGAGTTCATCCATGGTCCTCTTGGTAAGGAAGCTCTACGAGAATGGATGGAGAGGAAGGGCTACAAAGTGGTTGCAGAAGTGACTCATCATAACTGGTGGGCAAATGACTTTATATTTGTCAAGAACAGTATAGCTTGGAGTATTAAGGGTGATGAGGTTAGGTAGAAGTGGATGTTGCCTTAATTGGTCAAATAATTTGTGTGTGAGAAGTTCATCTGTGAATGTTGGGTGTCATCCTGAAGTTTTGAAGAAACACTGCAAGAGTTATGAGATAAAATAGCTATAGAAGTAATTGCTTCTCTAAGCAAAATTTGTGATAAAGATAAACATAACTAGCCAGTGCTAATTTTGGCTGTTATCAAAAACTGGTTTCAAGAGTTGAAAATGTTCTTTCTGCCCATTTTAGATGCACATCTGAGAAAGATCATAATGATAATATGTTATCAAGTTTCCAATATTTTATTTATTTCTTTTTTAGTACAGTTTAAAGTATTTTTGAGCATTGCGAATATTCATGCCTTCTGAAATATAAAATATATTTCCATTAGCTTGAGTTATGGTTTAGGAAGTAACTACTTGCACAGGCTTAAACTTCTAATAATATTGCACCACAAAGAATGAATAGATTTATGTTATGTGGCACAGAACAATAATTCATACACTTGTTGATATATTTTTGAAAAATAAGGCTATTTTAGCTTATGATCCAAATGCTATTATATTAAGAATTAATTTCTTGGAAAAAGTTTTCTACTCTGCTAATTAATTGATAAAGATAAAGCATTTCAGGTAGTCAACTCATGAAGCTATCAGCTCTTTCTCTCTCTAACTTCTTTAATTCATTTTGTATTGGGTTTTGAATCTTATTTTGGTTGTACCATAATGTTAGTCATGTATATAATTGCTCATTGTCTCATACACTAAAAATAACAAGGAGAAGACTTTTTTTTACGAGTAGAATGGAATCCTTGCTTTTTCAGGTGATCATAGAGCATTATGTTTCCATGACAAATAGTCATCAGAAGTATTCATATATATTTCTCTGTGATGATGGTTGCCTATGAGGTCAATAAAATTTCTGTAGAGATATAAATCTACTGTTTTATCTATTTCATAGAAATTTTCACTGAATGAGCATTAGGTAAAGATAGTGTCCTGCATTCAAATTTATTTGTTACTGTATAAATGGTTGTGACTTATCAGGATTACAGTTATTTCATTGTCAACAAAGTTCATCTTAATTTATTTCTTTTTTACATGGGCTCACTGTTTTTACTGCTCAAAGTTGATCTCTGCACAGTATAATGGTAAAGATGAAATCCTGAAATCATTTTATATTTCTGTCCATGAAAAACAAGCTCTAGAATGTGTAATTGTTTTTCTTATAAATAACTATAATCCTTGAGTAAGTGAAAGCTGGATGGATAAGGTCAGCCAGTTGAATCTCCGCTGTGTGATGAAAATTGTGTGTAACAATGTTTAAATCATTCCTGACCATGTATTTGTTCAGCTGTACAGAGAGTGATGGTGGTGAAAAATTTACTAAATGAAGTTTTTGTTTGTTATTTCAAGAGTCATTTTGTTTCCGCCTAGGGATTTTGATTTCAAAAAAGTCCTTATTTTCTTATAGTTTATTAAATTATATAATTTTTGTTGTTGGTTGTATTTCTATCTTTGTTGTGCTATATCAGTTTCTTTATGATGGTTAAGCCAGTGATTTCCAAAATGAGTCTTAGCAAATCTAGGGGTTGCTTGACTAGTACTTTATTTTGTTACAAGTTATTCTTTATGTAATTGAATGATAATGGGTACTAAACAGCAAAAAAAAACATTGTCATTAAGTGATTTGGTGGATGTTTTTAACTTTGGGTTTCTGTTTTTTTGTATTATGTTTTGAATTTGGTTATACTGATAATATTTAAATGGATGGGGAGGGGAGGTGTAAAGAAAGTTTGGGAAATTAGGGTTAGATACCCTTTTTATGTTTATCTTTTCATATATATGTTCATTAAGTTATATTTGGTATTCAGTATAGATTTAAAAATTTTTAAATGCAGCATTTTCAACTAGAATAATATGTATACCTTTTGTACAACTCATGTGGTACTCATTTTAACAAATACAAGTTTTCTTGAAAGAAAACGCAGGAATGTTCAGGCTGAGAAAATAGAAGTTTAAAAAAATGAACAATTGTTTATTGTTAAATAAAACACAAAGAAAAAATAATAATGTATACAGAAGTTTATAAAGGTTCAAATATGTCAAAATGGAAAATTCTAAATAATCTCAAAGTATTCTAAATCCTGTAAAGAAATTTCAATTCTCTAAACTATGGGTAATTACTTGTGTATATAGAAACACTTAAGCAGTTTCTAATATAGAGATGTTTTATGTATGACATATTTCAAAATATTTCAGCTATGTCTGAAGCAGACTGACCTTGTTGAAATGTTTGTACGTATGCTCAGAGGCATTGTTTTCCTTAAGTATTTTCAAAATGTTTAAGAATGCCATCCGAGTATAAGATTTAAAAACTATTTTTAACATCTTTTATAAAGGTGTTCCATGATATTTATGAATAATAACAAATATTGCCTAAGTGACCTAAAAATTGCTGTTAATGTTGCCATGTTGTTTCATTACACTGAAAAGTGTCAGCTTTAGTGCAAAATTTAATGATGCATATTGTAAATGCTTGATGAGTATAATAAATTTTGATTTTGTGGAAATCAAAGAGTAGTTTGTTTGTGCTTTTGAAATATTTAAATCTGTGTTTTTTTTCTTTTCTATTTATTGTAAAAAATTTAATTGGGAATTGAAACCCTGCACTTTTAAAATGTCATAACAGGGTCGAGTTTATCACTAGCATTTGTGACATTTTTGTCTTTTGAGTAGTGATTTTCGGGTGTAGGAATGAACTGCTCAATGCCATAAAATTTCTTGGCATTCTGATCTCTGGAAAGTACTCATTAAGAAACAGGATGTACACAAAACTGAAAAAGTAAAAGCATAAGTGAGCTTTTTAGGCCAAGTTCTTTAAACTTTCAATCAATCATTTTACAGTTTTGGAAGGAAACATAGTTGCTATTTTAAACTATAATCACTCATGCATTGCATGATAGCTCCTTTCTAAACCATATCAAACAGAAACAATCATTAGAGTAAGTTAAATCAAATTCCTCAATTCATGAACGTGAGACATTGCAGTCAGTTTAGGTAATCGAATTTCAGACCTGTGAAAGAGTGACTCATATCTGTTCCTATGCTGTAGATATGCATATATCTTTTGAATTTCTGAACCCTGTTGCCCATATTAATCCTTTGTTTGATGCACTCTTCTATGTTATTTGCCATTTTCTATCTCTAATCATTGGAGGGGTGATTTTCTTCAGAGTAAAAATCTCAAAATGGTGATACTATTGAAAATAGAGACGAACATAGAGATGGTGATAGCATGTGCTCAATGATTATGTTGATCACTCTGAAGCCCAATGTTAAGAGATACCTTCTGCTACTGACTAAGATACATTGGTTCATTCAATCACCTTAAAAGCAGTTAGAGTAGAGGAATTATGACTTATTTATGATCTAACACCAACAACCTCTGATCTGACCTCTAAATGCCTTACAAACATGATAACTTCCATGGTGGATTCGATTCTAGGTTTGTATAGCTACTTCCAAAGTTTATTAAGTCTTGTAGTACTTTAATGGGTCTAAATTTTCCTGCAAAACATTACTAAGGCAACATTGTAAGCAGGATTAACCAATTATCTCTCAACAGCATGGCATGTGATTTAGTCCTTTAACAGGCATTTGTAAGTATCGTTACACATTTGGTTCTAACCTCCTGACTCTAAACTGATTAAGACATGATAGGCATTCTTCATTTTGTGGTGAATATAGATAGAAAGTTTACATATAGATTATCACTTTGCAACTCTGTAGTACAAGCATTTTCCATAGAATCTCCAATGAAACTTGTATTAAAAACATGCTAAAGTTTATCCCATAATATGTCAATCTAAGTTAAATTATACCGTACATATTTTATCTTGTCAATTTCCTGGATTTTTGTTAAGATCAAAATAATGGAGTGAAAACACTGAACTACCCTTTGTTGGAGTTGGAAATTTTTCATTCCTAAGATATTTTTGGAATGAAAATAGGTCTGCAGAGAACATTTGTGCTCTACACACTTACTTGAATCGTTTATCATACAATTTTTGACCTTAAATGAAATATATCTGTTGTTAAAATGTAATTTTAATGAAATTTGATGTTAATAAGGTTGCTGATCTTTGTAAGAACTATTTAAGTTATTCCTTACTCTCTCTAAATTATCTTTTCGAAATACTTACCTAGAAGGATTCTGTTCGCAGCTATGTACACTAATATGATATCGTTATCTTCATGAAATCATACTGAAAATTCATCTTCTAAATCGTCTTTTACTCTTTTGATGTCATAAAGAAATGTTAAAGAAACCGATTTCAATTACACTTGAAGTTAGCGCCAGCTCCATAGTTTACCTGGTTTACCTAGTAGGAGCAACGCAACGTAATTCGTGATCTCGAAAAATGAACAGTTGATAAACAGCCGGACAAGTTCCCAGTGTTCCCAGTCGTCAACATCATGTCATCTGCGCAAGCTGGTGTAAGTTTCATTATTTCTAGTGGACTTTTCGATTGAGTGTATAATTCTAACCAATGACTTATCAAACATTCTTTCGTATTTCTAGAACTCTGCGACTACGGAACAAGAATATGTCATTCGTGTGCCGAAGTAAGTGGAAAATTCTGTTGAACTGGGTCAACGTATGGATGTGAAACTTAGAACCTTTCATTAATTAATAAGTTTTTCCAGGAACAACACAAAGAAGTATCATGTAATGCGATTCAATTCTGTCCTGAATGTTGATTTTGCGAAATGGAATCAAGTGAAAATGGAACGAGAAAACAATATGAAAGAATTCCGGGGTTTAGATGATGAAATACCCAAGTAAGAATACTTTTGGAGGTACGGGAACGAGATTGCCAAATTTCAGCATAATGTACATTTTACGTAAATATTATCTGACAGATACGGAGCAGGTAGTGAGTTCGGCCGAGATCAAAGAGAAGAGGCTCGTAGGAAAAAGTTTGGAATCGTCACCAAAAAATATCGCCCAGAAGATCAGCCTTGGATACTGAAAGTCGGTGGAAAGACAGGCAAAAAGTGAGTTTAAGGTTCTTGTTTTTGTACATAATGAATGTTTAGAAAGTATAGTGATTTAATATCTTCAGATTTAAAGGAATTCGAGAGGGAGGTGTAGGAGAAAATGCAGCATACTACGTCTTTACTCATGCTCCTGATGGAGCAATTGAAGCATTCCCCTTACGCGAATGGTATAATTTCCAGCCAATTCAACGCTACAAGGCACTGTCTGCTGAGGAAGCTGAGCAGGAATTCGGAAGGTACCTCCAGTACAAAATAACTAACTAAACATATTTTAAAGTATTAAAATTGAACATGGCAAATGTGATCAAACTGCAATGCTGAAATTCTTACTGAGGAACTCATTCTTTAAATAGAATGGGTAGACTTAGAGCCAGTTATGAATAATGAGCTATGTGCACCTGTTATCCTTCCATCAAATTTTCTGTAACTTGTCCAGTTGTATGATTTGATATAAATCACTGAAAACAGCAAACTCTAAGACGTCTTTGGTTGCACTATGCACAACTACACTGGCACACCACTTTATGTATATTTTGATGAGTATGAGTGTAATAGTTAATATGAAAATTATTCTGAGTATAAATATTCATGCATATATGTATTTTGCATGTATTTCAGGAGGAACAAAGTGATGAACTTCTTTTCACTTATGTTGAGGAAAAGACTGAGAAATGATGAAGATGGTGAGATGGAGGAATTGGAAGAGGGAAGGAGAGGTGGCGGAGGAAAGGCTGGGAAAGGTCAGATAATGATTCATATCAATACATAGTTGATCAGTTTGGATTCTGTTTGGTTTAATTCACTTCAACTTCTTAATCAAAGCTTTGATATTTTCATCGATGTGCAAATTTTATTAATTAAATGCAGTTTTAGGAGGTCATCTCACTGGATTCAAACTTCATTATCTACGAGGGTAAATCTAAAGGTATCTGCACTTTTGTTGTAATCTTCTGTAGATTGGCTATAAGACATTGTGCCCTCACCAGCCAACAGATGGCATCATTCTTTTCATATGTATAAGGTCTCATTGTTATTGCCTCAGGTCACTTTGCATTGTTGCAAAATAATCATTACTGCATCACTCTGTGTTTGCACCAAAGAAGAACTGCACTCTGTAATCCGTTTTTTGTGGTCTGAAGGTGTGCTTGGAGCTGAAATCTATAGAAGACTTTCAGCACTATATGGGGACAATGTTTTGCCATGACAAGGTGTTTATCAGTGGGTTGAACGGTTTAAAAGCGTGAAGGACAAGGAAAGAGCAGGACATCCAGCCTCATCCACTACTGATGCCAAAATTGAGCAAGTAAGAGTCCTGATTTTGGATAAACTACGAGTGACTATTGATCAAGTGGCTAGCCATATACACAGTAGTCATGGTTCTGCTTATGAAATCATGCATATCAGACTCAAATTCCATGAAGTCTATGGAAGATGGCTCCCAAAACAACTCAACGAAGAGTGAAATCGTCGGAGAACTCCTACTGGACCGCCATGCTAACGAAGGTGAAACCCTTTTGAAGAGAATAATCACTGGAGATGAAAAATGGATCCATCACTTTGAACCAGAGAGCTAATGCCAGAGCATGGAATGGAAATACCCCAAATCTCCAGACAGAAAGAAATTTGAGAGCCAATCCTCTGCAGGAAAAGTGATGCTCTCACTTTTTTAGGACTCACAAGGGCCAATTCTGAAACACTACCTGGAAAAGGGGTCAACTGTAATCAGTGAACTTTACAGTGACATGCTTTGCAACTAATTGCAATTTGGAAAAGCCTGTAATTCAAAACAAATACCAAGGTCGATTGTCAGAAGGCGTTTTTTTTGCCTGACAACTCATGTCCACATACTGCCACCCACACGATTCAAACTCTTCAAAACCTGTGGTTTAGGTACTAGAGAATCTTGCGTACAGTCTCAAACTCACTCCATGGAATTACAACTTACTTGGTCCTCTTAAAGGTACTTTAAGAGGCCATAGATTCACCTCCAACCAGCAGGTGAAGGAAGCAGTGCATATGTGGCTGTAGTGTATGTAGCTTGCTGCTCAACCGAAAACCTTTTTTTCCGAGGGTATCAGAAAGCTTGTAGAATGATGGACCAAGTGGATTGAAAAGCAGGATGACTGTGTTGAAAAATATAAGGCCATTCTTTCAAGTTATTAAAACAGCTAATTCTCTCTCTTGTATTCCATGTTATTTATGGCCTTGGCCTTATTTGCTGGAGAATACCATAGTATCTGTTACATCATGCAAGATTATATTTTCTTTAAACTTATCAAGCAAACATTACTTAGTTTTTACTTACCTTTCTTCCAAGGTTTTCCCAGTGTTAGTTGGAGAGTATTTTAATAGTAGTTACTGTTTTATTTTAGAAATTTCTATTCAATGTGATGTAATGAAATAAATTATGTACTCATATTTGTTGCTTTCATATGTTGATTGTTTTCAATCTACTTTAATATTATGAAAGCTGTTCTAGTGAATATGGTACCACATGGAGGAGATGTATTTAACATTAGGTCTTGACTGACTTGAGAAGTATTCCTTTATAATTTATTATTTTTGATCATGAATGTAGTATTATATGTAAGAAATAATTTTAATCCTTGCGATTGAGAGTTCTTTGTTTTAACATTATCAGGTGAATTGAAGATTTCTGAAATGGATGATTGGGTAGATTCAGATGGTGGAGAAGACAATTCTGATGAGGAAGATGCTGACAAGGAGAAAGATGAAGATGTCAAGGAAAAGAAGGGCAAAGGAAAAGGTAAAGCAAGTAAGTATTTCAAGACAAAGTTCCTGATTAATTAGAACTGCCTTTTGGAACAACCCAGATGATGAATCACATTCTCATTTTAAGCCTGTTGATTGCTAGCTGTTGTTTCTTGCTTAACATTGCTCTTCTGGGTTTTGCTTCTTTTATGTGGTACCAAAAAAGTTAAATCAATGAGGGCAACATAAGATTCAGGATCTCTGATAATTGGAATTGTCTGTAGATTAACCAATGCTAGGCCTCTTACTCAGATGTTTCTTTGGCTTTTTCTCTATCCTTCAACTTCTTTGGTTGGTCTTCTGTGGTCTTCAGCTCAGAAAATGTGTAATTTGATAACACCGTTTCCTTTGACATCCATTCATTTTATATTTCCTAGTTTAGTTATTCTTTAAGAAATTAAAAAGTTATTTAAGAAAATGTAATGCAATGTGTGCCTTGTGCTTGATTTGTTGTGTTCTTTACTGCATTTAACATTAAACTTCATGGAACTATATACTTGAATTTTGAATTATACCAGTTGTGTCAATTGAACCAAATGAAAAATAACAACAATTTTTATTTATTACATTTTCCAGAAAGAATTTATTACATTTTATCTAATGTTTTTGCTCCCATTAAAAAGTTTATTTATTACAATAGATGCTAAAGAAAAGGCAAAGAAAAAGAGAAATTCAGACGATGAAGCATTTGAAGAAAGTGATGACGGAGATGAAGAGGGGCGTGAAGTTGATTACATCTCTGATTCTTCAGACAGGTGATAAAAATTTGCTTTTCCATTTTTTTATGAATAAAACATTGCTTGGACTTTTAATTTTTCATATGAAGGATCCTTGGCCATAATTGTTATTTTAATTTACTTAAATCTTTTTGTGTGTATTTATCAATCCTGAGTGTGTAAGCATACTCCTCAATTAAACCTATTAATTAGCCCGATTGGTTGTGTATCAGCTTTTGATGGAACCAACTGAGTTTTGATTCTGGTGGGAGGCCATTTTTCACAATAAGGGTTGGAAACATAAAGGGCATCCAGCCCCAGGCCCCATCTGGTATTGAGAATTATGACATAACCAAATTATCTTCATCACTTAAGATCATCATCATAATAATTAGCTGACCCATTTGTGATTGGAGTAATAAAAGTAGTGGATGAAAACCAAATTCACCCAAATTATAAAGTTGAAACTAGTCAACAGACAAGTAGATTACACAAAATATCAGTTAACAAAGTGCTGCATTTATCCGTTATGTCTCATATAACTTGTAATGTACATTAATTCCTTTAATGCCAAATAGTTCTTACAAAATATCCAATAAGTCTACTCAGAAAATATCTCAAAGTATTTTGGATAACTCAAATACAACTATTACACAACCAATTTCAGTTGACATAACTATAATTTTGTATTACAAAACTGCTTTTAAATTCTGTAAATTCATGAACAGCCGTGTATTTCTTGCATTCACTGGAAAAAAGTTATTCATTCACTGGAAAAAAGTTATTCATTCATAATAATTATAAACTCATGATACTATTTACTGAAGAAAAACAAAAAATACTGCCATATCTGGAATTCAAAACTGTAGGAAGTGTCAGCAAGGCATACGGTTTATACTAGATTTATGAGCTGGTTTCCTCGATGTTGTGTTCACTAATTTCCACTGTGTTTCTGTTTTACTCAGTGAGATAGATCTGGAGGAGAATGTAAAAGACAGCATGAAGGGAGTGGCAGAGGAAGATGCCCTGCGCAAGCTTTTGACATCTGATGAGGAGGATGACGAGGAAAGGGAAGAGGGAGAAAATGAAGATGGGGATGAGGAGAAGGGAGATGGAGATAAGAGAGATGATGGAGATGGTGATGGGAAGAAGGGAGGGGCAGACAGTGATGGTGACGATGACAAGAAAGGAGCAAGTAGTTCAAAGAAGAAGAAAGCCAAACCCAAGAAGGACTTGAAGAAGAAGGATCCTAGCAGTATACTTAATGGTGAGTCTGACTAAATAGATCTAGCTGTAAAATTTGTGAATTGAAATCCCATTGAATCCAAGCTTTCCATCTCTGTTATTCATCCTCATTATAACTTAAAGAGTTCCTGCGTTTTCTTAAAAGTGAGGGTATGTTAATGTTTCCGTACAATATTTATATAAAGCAGTTGTTATGTGAAATGCTGGAAAACATCAGATAAGGAAATAGCATTTCCATGAAAGTTAGGGTATAAAGGTGAAAGAGTGTAATGAATATTGGTTGAATCCTATATAATCTTATTGCTGGGTGGATAATTCAAGAAATTAAAATAACAATCCTGAATGATTCCTCTGTTTTTAGGAAAATTCACAGCCAGAGCAAGTAGTAATTTATTATTATTAGTAATATTTATTGTTATAAGTATAGTTATATCAGCCTCAAGGCAGCATAATCGGACCTCGACTCTTCTTTGTTTATATCAATGACCTGAGAGATAAGATCGAAAGTAATGTGAGGATATTTGCAGATGATTCGGTAATATATAGAGAAATATCAGGTAACAAAGAGGTCTCTATGCCCATAGAGGCATATAAACCTCTAAAGTAAGTGTCAAGAAATTAGAGGAATGGAGAAAAGCCAAAGTCAAAGAAGGGTTAAAGTGAGGTCTTGAGTCACTAACCCTCGGGACTGGTAAATTTACATATTTACCTGGATTTCTTGTATAAACTGTTAAGTCCCTATCCTCTTTTGATACTGCTATTCTGCACTACTTAAATTGATTTGAATATCTACATTCCCTATTTGTGGAAAGTTACCAGAACCTTTGAGATAAATGTAGAACAAATGAAATGAAAATGTAGTGCATAAGTAGAACATTCCAACAAAGAAAGGCTTAAATGTATGACATCTAAAATTTTAATACTGCATATTTAATGATTTGAAATATTTTCTCTGTACTGTAAAATGTAGTCAAGAGCACCCTGTATACCCATGTGTAAGAGGCAACTTTTTTCACAGAAAAATTATATTAAAAATCATGGTGTGCCTTGATCGTTAGAAAGATATAGTTTCTATGGTATGTATTTATTTAATTGTAGAATATAGTCACATTAACCTTGCTGTACTTGAAATGCGGGTGTTTGCTTCTCTTACTTATTTTATGTTGTTAGTTTTCTGGTATTTTCAGTCAGCACAATGTAGTGTCAGTGACTACATCCATTAATTTTATCGTTGCTTATTTAGTTCGAATCAATCTTTTAAAAATGAATGTTGGATATTGTTTCCAATTGTCTGTTGAAGTCTGTATAGGAATAATAATCCCAGCCAAGCGACCGAGTGGAGAATCGTCCAAAAAAAAAGAGTGAACGTCTGGTAAGATCATTGTGGCTTCGTATTCTTAACATGAGCGAATAGTGCGCCTTTCGCTGAAGTGCCTCGCGAGGCGGCTCCTGCTGG
Organism: Ladona fulva; assembly: GCA_000376725.2. Classification (NCBI taxonomy): domain Eukaryota; kingdom Metazoa; phylum Arthropoda; class Insecta; order Odonata; family Libellulidae; genus Ladona; species Ladona fulva. Next base: position 556,134 of record KZ308613.1, read on the forward strand.
TCTACCCAAAAAAGTAGTCATCTCTGCCTCGCGCATGCGCTGGCCTCGTACTGAGGCAGTCTCTGGTTGACTTCAAAGAAATAGTGTTTCGACTCTGCCTCCGCATGAATTATTCTCTTAGTTCGGACTTCTTGGAAGATTTCACCGTCACCACCTTATGATCAACTTACGATGGACAACGATAAGTGTTTAATCCTAATTAATCTTTACAAAGATCATCGTGTGTTATGGGACCATAAACACAGAAATTATCATAAAAGTGCCGTGAGAGAAGATGCCTGGAAGAAAATTAGTTCTATCTTAGACGAACCTGTTGATCACTTGAAAGTAAAAATGAGGTCGCTGTTGGGTACCTACAGAAGAGAAAAGTCAAGACGGAGACAACGAGGTGGTATGTATTTCCATTATATTCCATATTATTCTTGAATAATTAATGGCTTAAGTGGAACTCATAGATTGGAATCATTTTCATTTAAAATGTTTATCTAGGTGAAGATCCCAGAAAAAAATCGAAATGGTTTGCTTTCGATTGCTTTCATTTTTTATCCGACCGGGGCCACAGTGAACCAACTGGTACATCATCGGAAGTAAGTAAAATATTTCCTTAATGTACTTAAATTAAAATGAGAGGAAGTCATTTATCCTGAAATTCGAGTCGAAATGCTGTCACACGAAATTTTTCAGGTACAGTAACACTTTCAACAGGTCTTAATTATGCGGCATCTCGATACTTTGTGACGATTTGCGGTTCGGAGGATATATATTTTCTATGGAAAATTATCTTTAAAGTTTACTGTTTGTACTCTTAAATTATGTCAGGATTCGACATGAACGCTAATGACAAATGACAGCTGTTATCTCACAGGCTCACAGCGCAAATCACCTGCGCGGTAGCCGAAGATGTCCCGCTATATATTATAAACGTACTTAGTTTATGCAAGCTGCAGTAATTAGAAGTTAAAAATTTTCATTGCCCTGATTATCTGTAATTGATGGGAGAATTTGATGTATTTTATCCGTTCATTTCTAACTGTTATTCAGCATGATTTCAAAATGTCTACAATTTTTAGGAATATACGAGTAGTGAATGAAGAAATCGTGCTTGAAATTTCTCGTTGAAACATCATTTTTTGTCCTTTTAGAAGTAAGCATTCCAAGTAAAATTACGGAATGCAACAGTTTTAGTTCAAATTTAATAATTTCTATGATGTTAACATGTTTTAAGTGAGAAAACCATTATTTAAGCCTAATTTCGGGTTTGATCAAATTCTTGATTTGAACGTGTGAGTATTTTTTGTATAAATTCACAGAACATGAAACGCAGCAATTTTCTACTAGGAGAAACGGACATGAAAAAAGTCTGACGGAACCGGGACTCGAACCCGCGTCTCCGAATTGCCGGTTGGTTGCTCTAACCATTGAATTATCCCACCAGATCATCCTTTAAGGGGAATTTTCTACTAATTATCTGTACGAATTTAATAGCATCAAGATGCAAGAAAAATATTTTCTTTCAGGGAGCAGTAAAATATTGTTTTTTTTTATAATTCATGGTTAATTATTTCTATCTTACAGTAGATCCAAAGTGGCTTTAAATTCGAAATCAAAAGGAATTAAACTGTTCTGTGAATGATATCTGCATCATCTAAAATTCAAGTTCAAATGATTATGGACAGGGTTGCCTACTACAGTCGTCTAGGCTATGTCAAATACAAAATCACCTCCTCAAGGAGTAATAATATTACCATGATAATCCAAATTATTCAATTATTCAATCATTATTTATTTTTAAGAAAATTATTGGCGTAAATTAAGCATGTATTTAGTTGTATTATCAAGACATTTTTATCAATTATCTTAAAATGGAAGGTTTATCCAGATACCCTGGAATGTAATTTTTCAACTAGGTGCATCTTGCCTTTTTGTAGTGTCAGTGGTTCTGAACTTGTTTCAGGATGAAATGACTGATATTGTTTTTTAACTGTACGTTTAATATGGTAGAAACTATTTTAAAGAATGATTCTGTAACTCAGTTTTTTATACACCAGGAGCCGCTGGAGCTCAAGCAAGAAGCAACTGAAGATGAAGAAGTCCAAAAGAATGAAAGGTTATTAGTTGAAGAAATACCTGGTCCTTCTTCCAATGTCACTCAAAGGAAACTTGTAGATAATGTCAGTGTGCCTTCAACCAAAATTAGAAGAAATAATCATGTAACATTAAATCCTATTGTTGAAGACTCAGCTGTGATGAATTCCTTCTCACTGCCAAAACGTTGTATAGACATTAACACTGATTCATACTATACATATGGCCAATATATTGCAAATGAACTTAGGAAATATGATCCACAAACACTTGCAGTTGTGAAGCAGGCTATCAGCAATATCATTTTTGATGCTGATATGGGAAGACTCCTTCCTCCTGATTATGAGTATCTGCATCATCAGTTTGATTCTCCAGTGTACATACAAGGTTCTGCAGCTACTCCAATGAGCAATTCGTTGGCAATGCAACCATCTAGTTCACAGCATTCTTCTCCAGCACCAAACAGTTTTGATACTGAAAGTACTGATGATGATGATGTTTAAATATGTTATATTATATTAATCTGTAATAATTAAAAATTATATCTAAATGAGCATGCATTTATTTATTTTTTTAGTTTTTTGTCTTTGCATAGCAAGTTCATGGAAAATTTGTTACTTTCTATAATTTACTGAAAAAAGCTGAACAGAAAAAAAGTTATGTACTTTACTAAAATATGGTCAATCTCTATTTTGCTTTGATTTCCAAATACCTTTGTCTATGTGTCTATAACAGGTTCTTTAATTGAAGGAATCTGAATCCATACAGCAGCCATGCATAATTGCATCAAAATCAATAAGGCAGCCATTGCTTATGTGGTATGTCTTTAGACTGCTGAAAAATATGTTACTGTATCCTTTTTTTTAATCCATTTCTGTATGTTATAGGTATTTTAGAGGAAATACTTTTTTTTAGTTAATGTAATTGAAGGCATTTTTTTTTGGCATGTACTAAACGTATGTTAACCAATGCATACATATTTCATTTAATCATGAAGTAAATAATGTGCAAGATACTCTATATTTATGCTTTTGTTTCGGTTAAATATGAATATTTAGAAAATGCTATTTTTTGCAGATTCATCAAGTAATGACAGTTCTGATAGCTCAGATTCTGAAACAAAGAAGAAAGGTTCTAAAGGAAAAGAAACAAACAGGTATGTGACCAATGAGAAAGTAAAATGTACTGAATCTATAAGGAAAGAGAACATGGTTGTGGTAAGACATTAGTGTTTGAGAAAAGCTCCAAAAAGCCATTGCTTGCAAGCAAACTAACCGTTGAAAATTTCTAAACAGCGGGGGTTAGGGTTCTCCTTGGTTGAGCTTTGTAGGTGTTAATCTCAGTAGTAGTATTATTAAAAGTGCTTTGACAGCTGAGGTTATTTCGCACGTAGGCCCCCACCAGGAATCGAACCCAGGACCTCTTTCACCGAAGTTGAATGTGTTGCCCACTTGGCTATTCAGGAGCTCCATGTTAATTTCATTACCTACATTACTATGAGAAGATATCCATTAGAAGGGTATCTTCTCTCCTGAAGATGGCAATGTAGTTGCCAAAATATATACTGAGAACAACACTTCACCATACAATAATACAAAGCATAACCATGGGGACCCCTGACCCCCTGGGTGAAATTTCATAACAGTTAGTTTGCTTGGAAGCAACAACTTTTCGGAGCTTTTCTCAAACTCTAAAGTATAAAATGTTCTGGTTGATTAGATGATTTGAAAATTATGACAGAATTTTCACATTTAAATTTCACATTCAATTTTTGTTTTTTTTTTAAGAGGAATTTTTAGTTGTCTATTTCAAGAACTGAGTAATGTTTTGAATTTTAGTAGCCAGAATTTTCCTTCTGTTTTGTTATTTCCTTGTATGTTTCATGTTGTGAGATGCATCTGTTACGTTTGTGACTTATAAGAAGAATTTGTTTCATTTAACCTTATTCAATTTAAACATACTATTTGATATTATCATCTGCAAGTTTTATATCTTTAAGTGACGTATCAGTTCTAATTTTGTGATAATTATTAACACCTAACCCATAGCAATATAACAATTTTCATTTAATCTGGGTTTATTAATCATTCTTGCTACATTGTTTCTGCTGCATAAAAACCTTCACTTATAAACCTCCCAAATGGGGAGGCTCTGAAGTAAAGGAAGTAACTAAAAATGCTACATGAAAGAAAGAGTTTAATAAACTGCAAGAGGAATACTTAAATTGACCTAGGTTTCACGGTAATGGTATGTTATCAAAATATTGTATAGCTATGAGTAATGTGTCAATGTCCATTATTAGGCAGGTATGATGCCAGTGAGTTATCCTCATGCTGTCCATACCTACAGCTGGAACACCTCTGTCTATGAATTTCTATTAAAGATGACAAGGAATATTTATCTTTGCACAGAATACCAAGGAAAGACCACATAATTGGATTAATGAAGAGTTTTTGGCTTTAGGCTCTTTAATGAATATCTTATCTATTTAAAACAATACACAATTTTATACAGCAAAAATAATGAAATAAAAATAAAAGGAGAGAATGAATGATGATGGTTTATGTGGAATTTATAATAGGATTTTATTTCATTGTAATGAAAGAATTCCACAAATTCACACATGAGACAGTATCTTTCAATAAGGGAAAATATGAATGTTCCCAAATTTTCCTACTGGCCTTGGCTAAGCTAAGTTAAGTAGCGTCTTCCCAGTTTTATCTTGGTTATATGGATCAACATAAGTGATTGGTGATTTATGAAATTCACAATATTATGAACTTCTGATTCCATCGTCTTACTTTCATATTGAAGCCCTAGGATTCAGAACAACAATTCAAGTTCATTTTATATCTGTATTTTATCATTATAATTAGATTATGTAAAAAATATTTATTTGGACCCTTAAACAAAGTTGAGCTAATGGACTTAATAGATGATTTGAGAATTGAGTAGAAACTTAAAGATTACTTTTTTATGCAAGAATTTGTAAATTAATTGACATTTTATACCATATTTAGAGGTTATTAGGATATATAGATTTTAGTTTTACTGATAGTTCAATCGATCAGTATTTATCTATATCATGGAAAGTATAATCAAAAATTAAATTGAAAATGAATTGTAAATAATTTCAAAGAATAATTTTTGTAATCTGAAATTAGGTTAAAAATTCTCTGATTTGTTTAACCAAAAAAGTATTTTCAATTCTAATTAACTGCCTTGTTACTAGTCAACGTCAAAAGTGTTCTTCTTTTTGATTGGTTCATTTGCCCTTGAGTATTCCATACACAAAGCTCTTTCTTTTCTTCCTTGGCAACTTCTCTCAATATTTATATAATTTAAGATTTGTTGCCTTAATCTTCCCCTGTATCTCCTCTTTCCCTTCAATGACTTTCTTTTTTCAGTCTTGCTTTACTCTGATTTTTCTTCTCAAAAATTTCTCCTCCAATGGCTATGCTGGAATCGAATTTACAAGATACTTTCAAAATAATTTATAAATAATTGTATGTAAACCCATGACTTAGAAATGTTTTGAAACTGTTCTTTGTTAATTTATGGTATGGCATTTAACATGAAAGTAGATCTTGATTTAACCAAAATTTTATCATTTACCTCATTTTATCTTGGAAAGTTTAATATTTTACATTGCGCTAAGATAAACATTTTGGAGGTTTTAATATTAAAAATTTTGCTAATCTTGGATTAATCACATCAGTGGCAACAGTTCTAGAGCGGCCACTCCAACCAAAGCAGCAGATGGACCTCTCTCCTCTGCATCTTCATCTTCATCTACTACTGGTGGTGACAGCAATAAGAGAAAGGCTGATTCAGATGGTCTGTCCGGTGGTAGTGCCAAAAAACCTAGAATGGATGGAATCTCTTCTGTATATAGGTCAGTACTTAATTTGTGATATGTGTTTTAAGCTAGTAAAATTGCATCAGTTGCATGGAGTAACTGAAATATGCCAGATTGGTAGGGTTTGCTAAATTTTTAAAATAAGTCAATGACTCTCCTATGTGAGTATAATTTCAAAAGACCCATATTGTCCTTTTTATCAATTTGTGTGACTTATGAGTTTCTCTTGATCCTGGAATTGCAAGACTTAAATGATGAATCCTTGGAATTTCCCAGTTTTCAGCTCTAGTAAACCAGATAAATAAGTAGATGAGATGGTCTCGGCCTTGACTTGGTGGTAAATCATTGTAAATAATAAGTAAATAAGTATTAAATAAGTATTACATACTCTAAAACTATATTTATTTTGAGGGTTTATCTATTATAACTGGGAAATTTCTAATTAATTTTCAAATATTTGATTGATTGGTTTGTTATCCTGAGACTGAATTGGTATAGGTGTGTAGATTATGGACCTTCTTAAACCACTTTCATAGCCAATGGCATTACATAGGAGCAGAAGGTATATCCATAACTTGTAAGTTTTGACATTTTGTTATTATTATTATTATCATGAACAAACTTGACACACAATGTCATCTTGTCAGTTTAAGAGCTTATTGAAGAGAATCTCAATTCAGCTTTATGAAGATCTCTTTCATTGTTAATAAAATTTCTTCATGACTGCAACACACGGCCCCTACTTAAATAATAACCTAGAATAAATTTAGCATTAAAATTAACCCTAATGATTATAAAAATCCGGTAGATTATTTCTGTTGTTAACAGATAATCATATATGTATTAGCAACAGAAACAATTTAGAATCACCAGAAACTTTCACATGCAAATAATTTTTATTTACTGAGCCACTTTTAATAATAAAATATTTACCAATTAGGCTAGTTTGTGTATCCAAAAAAAATTGTTTTGTCTTCAACATATTTTCAAAAAAGTAGATTGATTATTGGGAAATTTCACGAACTGAATTCTTTCTTTAATGACCTATCCCAAAATTGTTTGGTGATAATTGTCAGAAAACAGTACTTACTATTTTAGTACATATTTGCTGGGGTATTTGCAAGTTAGCATCAAAAGATTCAACTACTATTATATTATTAACTAAGTTAGTACCAAAAAATTCAAAAATCAAATTCAAATATGTTTCCTGATGTTGTTTCTACGGATTCACTTTTCTTATAAGATTTTTTATGTATAGTTAATTTTGGTATGCATTGAACCATCTTATCCTGATTCCTAAAATACTTATTTGTTGTTATTGACTAAGAATAAATAGTTTATTGCTAGTTATTTAGCTCTTGGTATCATTGTAGTCATCCTGATGATTGTATAATCAATTGAAACTAGGCCCAATAACTGTCTACCGGAGGGTGATGTACAGTGCATTTTATATGTCAAAAAACAACCTATTCTCCATTTTGCTAATTAATTCTACGAGGTTAAGACAGAACTTGTTAGTTTGATTAATTGACTCTGTTTTAATTTGCTCATTGCAGCGACTCGGGAATAACTGAAGAAGCTGTCCGGCGGTACTTAATGAGGAAACCAATGACTACAACAGAGCTACTGCAAAAGTTCAAGAGCAAGAAGACTGGTTTGTCTTCTGAACAGCTAGTGACTGTCATGACCCAAATATTAAAGAGGATAAATCCCATCAAGCAGTTTATCAAGGGGAAAATGTATTTATCAATAAAGGCATAAGTTATTTCAGCCAAGAAAGGAAAATTATCACATTAAGTAGAACAAAATGTAATTTTATTTTGTGATAAAGGTTTTTATGAATAAAATGGTTACCACTACAATTTGGCTCCTTTTAGAAGAGGATGAAAAACTAGTCAATTTGTGGAAGAGGTGATTATTGAACATAAATTACTGTGTAAAAATGTGATTATTATACAATATTCCCTTGGAGACTCTACAAACAGGACTTGTGATTGGGTGGTACATTCTTATCGTGGAAATAATGATGTCATAATATGCTAGAAACAGTAAACTGAAGACAGTGGTGTGCCTTTGGTATATTACTAAAAATAATAAATTATTGAAAGATTTTTATTCCAGTTTTTTTTATTCCATTAAACTTATATCTCCAAATATGTCTGTAGATTACTGTGACATTATTATATATTCAGTATTCAGACATCATGATGTTATTTTGTTTTAATTTAATTTTATTGGATTAACTGAAGTCATAGATCTTAGTAACAATTCTATCACTAAGGAAAATATTATTTTTGAAAAGGAAAGAGTTGATTTGATTTAAAGTTGTTTTCATCCCTATATAGATGGAATGTTATGTTAATAATGATGTGAATAATATGTGGCTAGATTTATTAAGTAATTAAGAAATCTTTAGGTTATTTGAGATCATTTTCAGCTGTAGCAAATATATAAACATTTTTCACAGGTCTGGTTATCAAAATTTTGCTTATGCACTCATTTGTAATAATAAGACTTCAATATTGGCTTTGACAAATTTAATTGTTGTAGCTCTTACAGTTCTAGTTAACATAATGAAGTTTATTAAATACCATTAAAGGAATGCTAAAAAACATCTAAGCACCATTAATGATCAAATTACCCTCTTCCTAGGCTGGCCATCAGGCCATCAAAAGGGGCATGGGTGCAAATTTCCTTGGGGCCCCCTTTTCTGCTTCCTCTGTCCGTATGATGAGCAATCAATAAAAAGTATAGCATGCTATCCTCATAGCAAAATTTTTAACAGTTGTGTTGTTTGCCATGAGCAAAATATCAAATCTTAACTTTTTAAATGGAGACTTGAGTTCTAAGCATACACAGAACCCCACTCTCAGGTCCCACTATACTGAACTCTATCTACTTTAAACTTGTCCAGTTAAGACTCACAAAATCAACCAAATTGGACTATGTATAAGAGGAAAATATTTCATATCAAAATATAAATGTTTGATACCAACATAAATATAGGTGAGTGGATTAATTACTTAAAATACTGTTGTGCAGATAAGTAAAATAAAATTGAAAAGCTTAAATTCTACTTAAAAGAGGGTTCCACAAATAATAACATTTATAAAAGTGTTCTCGAGATCTAGAAGCAACATGAACCATTTACCCATTTTAGTTTAATAAAAGACTGTTATTGAATCCCCTTGCTGTAGGTAACCTTTTTAGTTATAGAGAGAACCATCTCAGTTATTGTCCTATTTAAAATGGAAAGATCATAGACGAATCTTCTCAGTGTGCCTCAATGTAATGTAGGGAACCATGTTCGAAAGTAAAAATTCTTTTTCAAGTAGAAGCTTGAAAATATTTGTTATAATTTTTGTATTCTATGCAAAAGCCTAAATTTTGGTACCAGTCTAAACGATGGATCAAAAAAAAGACATCATTAACGCAGTTTATTCTACTTAAGCTTCTTGCTCATTGATAAGAGGAATTATTTTGTTTTTACTGGGTTAACTTTTCTTAAGATCACACTGCATGAAACAATTATGTTATTGATTGCTTTTTCAATTCTAACTGCCGAGCTTTTGCCAAAAACCAACCTCTAGTTAGTCAAAGACTTAGGAAAAAAGAGATGTAAACTTTGATTTCATCTAACTATTTTAAAAATCTTTACCTATATACTTAGGAGGTCCTGCGAAAAGAATTAGTTGAATAAAGAATAAATCGCAACAATCAATTCATGTTCGAACAAGTATTCCTCTGATTTCCTAAAAGTCTATCAAAGGCATTTTATTACTGAAGATGATTGCGGATGTACGCTAGGGAAACGTTCATAAGAAATTTTATAGCTAGATGTGAATAAAACAACCTCTGAATAGTATTGATTTATTTTATTTTAACTTCTTTTCGAGAATCTTCCAAAAGAAACAAAGTACGTCTGCAACAGTATTTAATCTGCGCGGGCTACAACCACTTCGCATCGCTCTCGGTGTCTGTCTCATGTTCGGTTTACGGGGGTTTAGGTTGAGGCAGGAAAGCCAGGAAAGTTATTTAGTTGGTAAAACAAATAAGTTATGCAATGAGAAAGACTTAAACATTTATTTTTGTTCACATTCAAATAATTCCGTTTGTGATTCACTCTGTTTTGATCGTTATGATCTTCTCCATCATTTACCGAAAATATTTGCATATTCCGATGGTCACAATACGCAATTTTTAAAGAGGAAAGTGTTACGCATCGTAACCTAGTAAGAGAGAACTTGAAAAATAGTAATCGCCAACACCATCTACTGGTTGCTGATTACTTTTGTTGTAGTATCTGTTCTGAAGTATTTGAAATAGACGATATTCTTCCATCTACCCTGGAGGCCAGAAGGGAATGATCAGGAGCGTTCTGGGCGAGTAGAATAGCGATTTGTTGAAGTTTGTGAGAACACCCTGTAACGATAAGTGAATGACGAATTCGTAAATAATTATATGTGATCAAACTGAAAATGGTTCGTCATTTATTGTTGATAAATAAAGTAATATGCAGTTATCGTCAGCATCACATCGCCCGGTTATTGCATCATGCTGCAACTCGTGGTTATATGTACAGTGGTAGTAAATATTTGATAAACTCAAGATCCTTAGTTAAAAACACTGAAGTAACAAGGTTACTGAATCAGCGTCCTTCACATAATCTTTGGTTACGGAATGAAACATTAGTTGCAAGACTTTATAGCTCTCAAAATCCTCAAAGTGCGGATGATGGGGAGAGCAATGGATCTTCGCCCGAGGTGGAAGAACAAGTTTCTCATACCCTCCCGGCTACAGTCATTGTTCCTGAAGTGTGGCCTAACGTTCCAGTAATTGCTGTAGGCAGAAATCCAGTGTTTCCAAGGTTCATAAAAATGATTGAGGTTAGCATCCATTCAACCTTAAACTTTTGATTAAAATTTCTTGAATGGCATTACATAAAAGCAAACTCCACTGAGTATTGATATAATATATATCCTTTAGATATAAGATTAATATGTTTCAACGTTTGAATCGGTAGATTTCGAATCCGGAACTCATCGATCTTATTCGAAGAAAGGTGAAACTGAATCAGCCGTATGCAGGGGTCTTTCTGAAAAAAGATGAAGAGTAAGGGCTATTCATCTTTTTGTGTATTACTGGTAAAAAGAAAATCGATGTTTTTATATGACTTCTCTCTTTCAAGGAACGATAATGACGTCGTTAAAAACCTGTCAGATATTTATCCCGTGGGAACTTTTGTTCAGATTCATGAGATGCAAGACCTAGGGGATAAATTAAGAATAGTAGCAATGGCTCATAGACGTATTAGAATTCTTGGACAAATTGTGGATGATGTCGAAGGTCCTGAAGGTGAGAATTTTAAACTTAAAAATATTTAAAAAATACTTCATACCGCATATCCAAGGTTCAATATTTAGGTAGTTGTGGGTTTTCTTCTCAGAAATGGATTTGAAATTTCCTTTATTAAAGACAAGCATATCCACCTTTGTAGAAGAAAGCGATGACAAAAAACGAAGGAAACGACGAAGGAAAAGGAATGAGGTCTCCGAAGCAGCAGAGGCTTCTGCACAACCTGTTTTGCAGGGAGAAGAGACTCCTCCACCTACCGTACTCATGGTTGAGGTTGAGAATGTCACTCATGAGAAGTTCAGACAGACTGAGGAAGTAAAGGTTTGCTGTTTTTATACTCTTGAACTATTAATGTTGGTATAATGGTTCCATTTTGATGTCCTGGTATTTTTGAGCATCTTCTTTATGAGAAATAAATCTGCTGCTCCCAAAGTTGTTGATGCGCTAAGTAAGGGAGACATTTATTATTTTGGAGAATGTGAGAATGGATGTTTTTTTATCCTTGTGAAGAAAACCATTCACCCATTGGGCATGATATTGGTAGCAGTAGCTAGTAGCATTGATTGTGAAATTCCAGCTGACAAGCAAAATGATAATCCTCAGTATCTGAAGTGCAATAATCAATAATAAATATTCACTAATTATTTAGTGAAATAAAACTTACGTATACTCATGTTTCTTTCTTTTTCTGCATCTGCATTAATTTAATCCATTTTGTGTTTTAAAAAATTCTTGAAGGCTTAAGAAATAAGCATTGAAATTCCATGGTTGAAAATATGAAAGTGATGATTGTTTGTGATGTTATAGCATAAGGCCTACATTATCTATTCTATCACAAACTTAGAACTATGTACAATAAAAATAAGTTATAAGAAATTACTATATATTTCAACCAATATTGAGAAACTGATGACCTTTTCTGAGCTTTTCTTTTTGGGAAGGTTCTGGTCTGTTGTATCTTAATAAGTTTTCAAGTTTTGAATACATAGCTATTATGGTTGTGAAGGATTGCCATTTTATTTAAGCTATTGAAAGCCAGCAGTGGTATTTGCACCCTTTTTATTTCGAATCTAATAAAATTTAACTAAAAAATAAATCTAAAGTCAAAAGTTATTCAAAATTAGAATTAGGTGATGTAGGAATTAGTGATTTAACATATTTAATATAGTAGTGTCATGATAATTTAAAAGTATTTTCATGATTGAAAAATATAGAGCAAAAAAACAATAACACTTTTATTATCTATCAATTATGGTCATCTTGTTTTATTAACGTGTCTCTACAGGCCATAACCCAGGAAGTCATCAAGACCATCCGTGACATTATAAGCCTAAATCCTCTTTATCGTGAATCTCTACAACAAATGCTACATCAGGGTCAAAGAGTTGTCGATAATCCAGTTTATCTGTCAGACCTAGGTGCTGCTCTTACTGGGGCAGAACCATCTGAACTTCAAGCAGTCCTAGAGGAAGTCAATGTAAGTTCATCTCCATCAAATCATTTTTACTTTGACAAAAAATAGGGCTGTTATAAAGTATGGTTTGTATGGTAGTTCACTCAAAGTTGGGTCCAAATGTCCTGTTTAATAATTTCTAAATGCTGCTTAACAGTTTTTTTAGTTCTCACTGTTAAGTGAGAAATCTGAAATTATTACCTATTTTTTTACAGTATGGATATTGAAGAAAGTAGAATCATTATGATTAAAATTTATCCATCCATTACATTAATAATTCTCACGTTATGATTTTAAGATTTATATGCCATGATTTACTTTGTTACAATGTGTAAACAATACAAAATTGTACTTTTTTACTTGGTTTATTATCTTTAGTTTTGTAACGTTTGAAAGAGGGTTCAAGATGGTTAAGAAGCCTGTGGATCTTCTTTCCACAGATTCCAAAACGTCTGATGCTGTCTCTGTCACTTTTGAAGAAAGAACTTGAACTTAGTAAGTTACAGCAAAAGATAGGCAAAGAGGTTGAGGAGAAAGTTAAGCAGCAGCACAGGAAATACATTCTCCAAGAGCAGCTAAAAATCATTAAGAGAGAATTAGGACTGGAAAAGGATGACAAGGATGCTATTGAAGATAAATTCAGGGAAAAACTTCAGGTACTGTTTCTACCAATTGAATGTTGCCAAATATGCAGTTTTCTAATGATGCTTAATGCAAAATTAACCTTTTGTGTAAAGACATTTATTTTACTATAATTAGCTCTATGCTCTATGCATGTATGCAACTATATTGTCATAGATCTGATTGGCAGCTATCAACTTCTTTCATACTTTCCTCTAATCTTATTGTGCTGGTCAGTTTTTAACGATATTCATATTTTTTTCCTGGCTACTTTAGTTTATTCTTATGCTGCCTCTTCCTGCTTTTGTTTTTCTTTCATAAATTAATGATAAACTTGTTTTTCTCAATTTTTGTCCTGTCTCTATTGTGAATCATCATCTTTATTTCTCTTTTACTCTTTTAACTGTATATTTTATCCTCCTGTGATTCTTATTTTCAGCCTTTTCTGGCACATTTAAGCCCCTGTGTTCCATTTTTTTAAACCCATCTGTTCCCTTATTTAAACCTATCTGCCTTATTTCAACCATTTTTCTTGTTTCTCAGAGAGAGACATTACTTGTGAATTAAAAAAAATGTCTCTATTATCAACATTGAGAATCAACTCAATATGCAGTGGCATTACTTCATGGAAGGCCATAAAAATGAGAATAAAACTTATCAAAGTGTATCAGAAGTTTCTTTTCTATCATTATTTATGGTTTTAGATTGCATCTATGATTTTAAAAGAATTTTTTATTCACATCAGAATAAATCATACTATTATTTTTTCATCACTTCTTTGTTGTACTGATAGTTTTACTTCTCAAATATGTGTTTTCCTTTTGCTTGCTAGTTTCCATCTTTATCAGTATGAGTATCTATTTTATTTATCTTTGGATAAAGCTCTTCTCTGTATATTTTCTTCCTCAACTCTAAGATTCACAAATTCTCTTGTTTGTTTACTAAATCATTATCATTAGTAACTCACATTTTCAATTTCATGTCATTTAATTTTGTTTTTGCAGAATAAGACTGTGCCTAAAAATGTGATGGAGGTCATTAATGAAGAATTAAACAAATTGTCGCTTCTGGAGAGCCATTCATCTGAATTTAAGTAAGATGGAACTTTTATCCACTAATATTTATTCTCTTACTTGCTTATAAATCTATTCTTCTAGGAAAAAGTGAATGTTGTGAAACATTTGAATTTCTCTTTAAATGTTTGTATTTGATGGAATATTTTTTCCAAAATTAAGGGATCAGAAATGACCCCAGGATATTATAGGGTTTGACCTTAACCCTTTTGCTCCTATTGTTGGCTATAGACAACAGAGGCCTTCCTTTGCAAATGGACGATTGTTATGTGTAGACGACGCTGGTATAAGTGATCAGTAGAAGCAGGAGCAGAGCCCTATCTTCAGGAACCGCATGGAGCATACTCTTTCCTAGGGCTAATTTGCAGCCACTTTCTCTGCATGGGGCTGCGAAAGTAAAATGTTATTGCAGTTGTTGTGCTAAAGATGTATTGGTAACAGTTATTTTCCATATTACCTTGGAAATGAAAATGTTGTGTTTCACTGATAGTATACAATTTTTAAATGAAACTCTGTTGTTAATATTAACATATTTAATATATTACCATAATGACAATCAAATAGTCGGATTTCTCTAGTAACTTTGCATTTGCCAAAATAGACGTTAATATTAACAGTAGAGTTTTGTTTAATAGTTTTACATTATCTGCGAAATACAATATATCCATTTCCAAGGTAATATTGATATTGAGTGCAATGGATAATTTTTTAGAAAAGCAACTTTAAGAGGATATAAATTTTCTCAGCCACATGCTGTGAAAGGGATTAAGATTTAGCTTAACCAAGAGTTTCCCCCTTGCGATATCTGAGGGAAGGGTTAGCAGCCCCATTAAGATGGGCTCAAAAGGGTAAAAGACTATACCTGACACCAATGGTGTCTTGAAAGTGCTCTTATTTATGGGTAAAGATTTTCTTTGCAAATGCTTGGAACCTGGATGAATTTCTAAAAGAACTCAGCCGTAGCAAAAGGGTTAATTGCAGTTTTGCTGG
Source organism: Ladona fulva (assembly GCA_000376725.2). Taxonomy (NCBI): domain Eukaryota; kingdom Metazoa; phylum Arthropoda; class Insecta; order Odonata; family Libellulidae; genus Ladona; species Ladona fulva. The sequence goes on from KZ308613.1 coordinate 571,570, forward strand.
TTTCTGCAAAACTGATGGAGGTGCGATTTTGATATTGATTAATCTCGATAGATTGGAGTGTACAATCAAAGCAAAATGTGATGGAACTTAAATGAAAATTGAAACTTAAAATCAAATAGAACTATAACTCTAGTTTCAGTGGTGCTATTAAACGTTTTTATTAGTTTGTTTTTCTATAATTGAGACAACATGGTACATATTTGTATTTAAATTAACTGCATAAAATTTTACCTTTTTCTGGCCATAGTGGCAGAGTGGTTAGCTTGCTAGCACTCCAATCCCAGGCTCATGAGTTCAAGTACCAGCTTGTCAGAATTCTCTGCTTGTTTGTAAATAATAATNCTGATGCCTGTCTCTAGCTGTACTGTTTGGTGCACAAGCAGAAGTAGTTCGGATTGACTGATGCCTGTCTCTAGCTGTACTGTTTGGTGCACAAGCAGACCTTGATGTGGATCAGTCTCCTTCTTGATAATATTCTTTGTGATCATTACACCTGCACCTGACTATCCATTGATCTGCATGAATCCCGAGCTACTGGCTGATAGGTTGAACTCATATTCCTTTGTGATACCTCGAAACTTCACTGCAGTGAACTGGGGACCACCGTCACTCCTGAGCTCCTTGGGAATTCCATGTCTCACCAAGATCTCTTTCATTTTCTCAATCACGACTGTGGCAGTCATGGTACTCTGGCAGGTATCATTGTCCCTTCCAGGAACTGGGAAAATGCATCCATAACCACCAGGTATCATAGTCCCTTCTCACATAGATTGACTGCCATCCATTGCCAAGGAGGGTCCAGTGGATGCATCGTCATCTGTGGTTCCATGGCGACACACCTGAAAGTTGGAGTGGAAATTCCTCACATTCTTCTGGATGCCTGGCCATCACACACTAATCTTTGCTCTCCCCAGGCATTTTGTCCGTTCCAGGTGTCCCCTATGAAATCGATTCAGCATATCCTTCTGCATGCCTGAAGGAATGCAGACATGCACACCATGTGGTAGGAGCCTGTCAATACCTACCAAGGATGTGGCCACCTGCCTCTAACAAACCACCTCACTGCTTAAATCGTCTAGTCAGTACTCTGGATGCCGCACACCTCCAGAAGAGCTCTGTCGGAAGCCAGAATATCCTGAACTACAGTTCTGTAGTGGAACTCTACTTCACAGTGGTGGAGGACATCCAACCCCTTGCCTGATACTTTTGTTTCACACTCTAGACAATGTGTTTGCCAGCACTAAAGCTGATAGCTTGCTTCTTTGCAGTGAAACAAGGGGTTTGTGATTGGTGCAAAGCATCAGGTTGGCCACCTTGATGATGGCATCCAGATATTGGTCGTATTCTTCCATACTTAGTAAAAATGTTCCAAAACTGCCTCTAAACCATCTGCAGATGCATATGGTTTAAAAAAATGTTTTCCTGTTCCAAAACTGTCTTTAAACCATATGCAGATGTGTCTACAGAAACTCGTAGTGTCCGTTTAGCTTGAAGACTGCAAGGGCTAGTGCCTCGATTAGTCTTTACTTTATTTCCTCTACAGTTTGGTTGTGAATTAATGTCCATCTAAATTCTGTGTCCACCTTTAGTAGGTTGTGTAGTGGCTGAGTGAAGTTAGATAGGTGATCTATGTACTTCAGCTGATAATGAACAATCCCAAGTAGCCTCATGACTTCTGTTATATTAGTTGGCTGGGGCATATCCATGTTGGTGGCTACCTTATCAGGTTCTGCGTCAATTTCCTTGTCCACTGACCTGATGTAACCAAGAAACTTGACATGTGGTGACAAATCCTACCTTTCTCTTAGATTAGGGTGAGCCCTCTGTCTTTGAGCCTCATCATCACTTTGCAAATTCTCATGTTGTGCTCCTCTCAGGCTTGTCCATGCACCAATAGATTGTCCATCACATTTACAATTCCTTCCAGGCCGGAAAGAATCTCCCTGACATGTTTCTGTAAGTGCTCTCCCATTGATGACAAGCCCATAGGAAGACGATTAAAGGCATACCTATCAAACAGTGTGATTAAACATAGTCAGAATCCTTGATTCTGCATCTAACTAAGCGTCAAGAAGTGAAAAATACTTGGCTTCTGCTAGCTGTGCCAGTGGTGGTCCACAGTGGTCATCATGCATCGTTCCCTCACAACACTCATTAAATTTTGTTAAATTGGTGCACAACCCCTGAAGGCTTGGCAACAATAGCCAGCACAAACAACTCTGCAAACAGCCCTGCCACCTGCACACTGGTGCTGTGGTCACCTCCTTTTATTTCCCTTTGTGATCTTTAAGGCTGAGTGCTCTGAACCCCCAACTCAATCACTCCAACAGGCATCTGTCCAATCAGCTGTTGCTGTCTTCTTGCTGCCACACTTTGCTTAAGGTCAGATCTGGGTCGAACTGTAGAGCTTCAGCAATTTTCTTATCCCTCATGCCAATGACAAATTTGTACCTTATCATTTCCTCCCTTATTGCCCCAATGTTACATGTCTCTGTGAGGAAATTTAAATTCAATATATTATCATCAACTGTTTCCCTGTCTGTTTCTTCCTGTTGTCACTGGTTGAAACGTGAGTGTATCAGGACTTCACTTGAACACCCAAGTACTCATCAAACTTCTGCTTCAGTGTAGCATACAACATGACATCCTGTTCTGATAAACTAAAGGCCATCAGAAGATCCCCTGCTTTTTCTCCCATTATATACTGGGATTGATTCACCTGTTGTTCATTCAGTTGTGTGAAAAGACTGCTGCCATGGTGATATTTCTCCCATCATGTACCATATCACAACCTTCCGAACAAAAACTATAATTGTCTGGAGGTTGTAGTTGAATGCCCTAAAACTGTTCCATAAGATGCTGCGGCATTTTCTACTGTTTAACCTGATGTGAAGCTTCATCTATGTTGTGATTTAGCATGCTTGCGACTCATTGCTGTCATCTCATTGCATTTATTAACCATTCAACATGTGCATGTATGTGGGGTGAAGAGAAAGACATTCTTGACTGCCCGGAGCAAATTCAATTATGTTAGGGATGGGTTGGTGGGAGTAGAGTATTGATAGGTACAATGCGTTTAAATTTACAGAAAAGTAGAAAATATATCTGATCCAGTATTATGAAGATACAAACAAAATTTTGTGAATACTAGCAAAATAAGGATAAAGGAAAGGAAGGTAACTTAGTAAGTTGTAAAACCTACGAAAATCCCAAAGGAATAACAAGTGTGAAAAATAGCGACACGACTGGGACTCGAACCCAGGTCTCCCACTTTCCGGGCAGGTATCCTAANGAATTTCATTTGATCAAAGCAAATTGTAAAATTATTTTTTCTTTAATTTTAACCAAATGTAACAAAATTAAAAAGTGTACTAATCAGTTAGATATTTTATGCGTTGGATATTAGTTGCATATGCTTTTTCATTTAAACGTAGAATATACAAAAAGCAATTGCAAATAATTCAATTTATTTATACAAAACCACAAATTTAAACATACGACCCGGGTTTCGATGTGTTGCATCATCTTCAAGTTAAGGCCGACACCATTGAATTTATGTAGAATATACAATTTGTATTGTTTTGCAGGTTCTCTTCATTACCACAGCCAATGTTGTGTATAATATTCCAGAGCCTCTAAGAGACAGGATGGAGTTGATAGCATTACCTGGCTATGTAGCTGAGGAGAAGTTGGCCATTGCAAATCAGTATTTAGTTCCACAGGCAATGAGAGAGTCTGGTTTGAAAGAGGATCAGGTATGCCATTCAGAGCTTAAATTACTTTTTATAATTGTTTTAGATGCCCAGCTATTTTACCAATTGCGATAAATTTTTAAAAATTTTCAAAGATTTATGATCATTTTTTGTATTTTAATAAACATGGATACTTTCATCATGTAAGTAACCCCTATATATACTCTACAGCCTCTTAAAGATTAATGGTTTACATGTATTAATATTCTTCCTTTGCCTTTCAGTACTTCCGCTTCAGCGTTGGTGGGATGACTGATGTAGCTGAGATAAAAGGCCATCGGAGGACTTACGTTGGAGCAATGCCAGGGAAAGCTATTCAGTGCTTAAAGAAGACTAAAACTGAGAATCCTCTTGTTTTAATAGATGAAGTTGATAAAATTGGAAAGTAAGTATTGCTGCTTTTGATAATTTGGAGCTCATTTGTAATATGTTTTTCAGAAAGAATTATTCTTTTTAATGGATGAAAGTTGAATTTTATGTAGGTATCAATTTTCTTCTTATGAAACATGTTTGTTTGAAATCCTAACAGTTTTATTTCATATAACGGGGCTTTATGGCTGATATGATAATTTACAATCATTTGTAGCTGACTTGTTACTCTTTGGTCAAGAAAATTAAGTTACATTTTAGAAATCCTAAATGATTTAAGTAAATGAAATTGATGCAATATTGAACTTTGAATTGGCATGTTGACTTGTTGTAAACTTAAATCATGTATTGGGAATAGATTTTCTGACTGATAAAGGATTATTTTGTTAGGGGTATCCAGGGAGATCCAGCATCTGCTCTCCTTGAACTCCTTGATCCTGAACAGAATTCCAACTTTCTGGATCATTATTTAGATGTGACAGTAGATTTATCAAAGGTTAGTATTGCCTAATATGTATTCTGCTATTGTAGATACTATAGAAATTGACTTTAAAACACATTCATATGGATCTAGATTACATAAAAGTATTTAGTCCATCCCATACTGTGTATTCTGAGGCTGGATGCCCACAGAGGTGGCATAGCAGGAGCATAGGTGAGAGAATACCTATGCTACTGACTAAGAAAGCTTTGCTTTTGAAATGTTCATGTAGCTCAGTATTCTTCTGCTAAGGCGGTTTATTGGTTAAGTTCCTTACATCATTGGTTCATACTTCCTTGTTTGGTTTGTTTTTTGTCATAATTATTTCAAACTTCCATCAGATTTATTAGGAAGTATCTGCTTCCTCCTGCCATCACCACACGACTTGGTGAATGGTTTCTAGGTTCTGCATTTTTATTCTTGAACTACTCTTGGTTTCTTTTACTCTTTTGATTGACACTTGAACCACATGACTCCACCCCCAGCACCTATGTACATTTAGAGTCACTGGTTCCACACTATATTCTACTTCCTAAAACTTTGCAAAGATGAAGAATTTTTTGAAATTAAAGAATGTTGAAAAGTAAGGAAAATTACAATAACTTGTATAAAAGGAAAAACATTGCCAAACTGATGGTCCACTAGGTAGAGTTCTTATAGTTATCCTTCTGTAACTCTAAATTTTATTAGTTAACTAAGAGTTAAGACAATTGTCTTGTGTTTATTGAGCCTTTAATTTTAGAAGCAGATGCATTGAATTGTGGTATACTTCTGTTAAAATAAATTGGCGGGTCTGTGAATAATTGGCACTAAAATATAATAAAGGTGCCAAACACGGTTCAGTTTTTGTGTTGCATTAGAATTACCTGAAAATTTTTCCACTTTGGGTACAGCAATAATGTTGTTTGTTATCGATATCTGACTCACCTTAATTTTGTTAAATTATGTTTTTCAGGCATTATGGAGAGCCTCCAGTTTGTATCCTATTCACTAATTTCTTGATGTAACTTTTCCACTAAAATACCAAATGTTTCTTTCTCCATCCTATGATATGATTCAAACTTCTTTTCTTGCCTTCTTTTCTTGCCAATAAGGATGAATCCAAAATGCCTTCTTTTATATCTGGCAGTAGTTAATATATTTATATTTGCCTAATGGACGAATTCTAAAACATTTTCATCATTCATGGTTGACATTGTAGTGGATATTGCTGCTGCCTTCTCTTTTGGCACATTGATACATCTCACCGCTGCATTGCTTTAAAATTTTTGCTCCCCATCCTTCAGTCTCCACTTCCTTGTCACTCTCACTTTGCATTTTGCCAATTCTATGTGTGCCTGGAATGAACATTCCAGAGTTTGAACAATAATGTTAGAGGAATAACAATAATTTTAGAGGAATTCAATCTGAAGTTTGATAGATTCTTCACATTCCATATGCTGTATAATTTATTAATGTTTGTTCAAACTGTATTAAGGTGTGGGACCCGGATTTGATTCCTGACTGCGGCAGACTTCTTCTTTCTTACTTCTTCTTTGTATTAAGGTTGTCTATTGCTTGCTCATGTTGTCTCTTGCTCTATGATCATTTCTTATATTTGCAATAACTTGGTGTAACCATTAAGCAGGAAATGTCATTTTATCTTAGCATGGAAAACAATGGTTTCTGTGAGAACACTAGCTCATTTCTTCACAATTTGAATTGAGAAATTTTCTTTCAAAATCCAATGAAATGGTTTCTACTCCATTATTTTGATTGAGGGAAATTTATTCAGACTTCAAATTAATTTGAATTCAAATAACTCGTGTGAAATTTATTAAATTTGAAACCTNGCTTGTGTCTTCTGTAAAGAAAGTCCTTCTATCTTGCATTATTATTCCATGTTCATTGTAATCTTCTTGGTTGTAAGATTTGATATTCATTGAAAATTAAGCATTTCTGCCATAAATTGGAGGTTAAGACTTCAATTAAAATTTTGAATTAAGTGGAAAGCTTAATGGGAGTCTCTGAATCTGATGGTCATTGTGGTGAGAATGGCAGTTGGTGAAATGCCTATATCACAATCTTCTTCATTCTAAAATGGTCCATTTTAACCAATTCTTAATTTTTAATCAAATCCTTATCATTTATTCATTTTATTATTTTAGCAGTATTGTTAAAAGTTCTTTGACAGCCAAGGTCATTTTGCACATAGGCCCCACAGAGAATCCAGGGCTGCTTTCATTGAAGTTGAATGCATTTGCCAACTTGGCTATCAGGAAGCCCCTAATGTTATTAAAATTTGAAATAAAAGGCTCTTTCTCTGATGACCCACTGAGATTTTGGATTGTTCTTGCTGTTGAGTGAACAATCAAATATAAGCAAGTATTTCCAATTTATTATAAAAGTTTATTGAATGCACTCATTTATGCATTTCCATCATATTTTGATTTTTTATTCTTATTATAAGTATTTATCCAAGAAATTTCCATGGCTTATTTAGCTTTCTTATGTACAATCAAACATTTTATGTCTTAAACATCAATGACTTGGTCCCTACTACATGCATAACAGCAGCTTTTAGGGTACCAATTTATACTTAGATTAAGGAGTTGATCAAGTTCCTAGTATTTAAAATTTTGTCCATGCAGATGAAGTTCCCTTATGAACGTTTTAATATATTGTTAGTACATGTAATGAGTTATGATATTTTATTATTTTTAAAATTGTCTGTGAAATAACAAGTTAAGCAGTTTGCTCACTTTCTTGATTAAGAATGTTTCAAAGAATGCCTATCAGTTTCCATAAATTGTTGTGATGAATTAATGTCACCTCTGATTGATTTTTCTAGTGTGACCAGAAATTATCTAGATTGGCTCACATCCCTTCCCTGGGGGGTTTCTAGTGAAGAAAACTTAGACTTGCAGTTGGCAGCTGAAATTCTAGATGAGGACCACTATGGAATGGAAGATGTGAAGAAGAGAGTTTTAGGTGATTAAAATTCATAAGATTTGCCTTATTTGCTCAGAGAATGATGTATTTCAGTTACTCCTGTTTCTGCTAAGCTTGATGAATTTTTTCTTCTTGATTTGACTACTGTGGCTATCATATATTTGATTTTATAGATGTAATCTTCCATATTGAAGTTGGTTTATTATATTTTTGTTTTACTGATGAATTTATATAATACTTTCTATTTAGGATAAGTTTTGCCAGAGAAGAGGTAAATAACTTTTGTTTTCCATTAACATCACAAATTCTGTTCCATTACTATCAAGTCTTATAAGAATTGCATTAGATTAAGTTGAAAGTATTCTGACTTAAGCAAATTATCTCCTATCAAGAAAATGTTTTGAAAATTGTATAATTATTTATGTCGGAGGAAATTAAAAAGGGAAATAATTTTTTAATAAAGAATCTATGGAAATGGATAATTTTAGAAAACTGTTATGTAGTTTAAAGAGTAATTTCAGATCAACTCTCATTTTTAAAATTTCAATTGTATTTCACATTTTATGCTACTCTCAACATGTTGCAGTTCTCTATTCTCTATTCTCTTGAATTATTTGATACAGTCTAAATTAATCATTAAACAAGCCTAAATATCTCAATATTGTATCAATGTATTTTTCTTACTTCATGATAACTACATGCCTCATTGTGATTATTTTCTTTGAACCCCTCTCCCAAGGAGTGGTTGGCCAATTATTCTCTAACTCAGGGATTGTGCTCTTTGTTGAAGGCAAGAATATGTTGGCCTTACCATAAGACTCTCCAACCATACACTTGCAACATACTTGCTTGAATATCATGTATTATTTGAGATCTTTGAGTTTTAATTCTGTGTTAATTTTTTACTCATAGAATTCATTGCTGTTAGTCAGCTCATTGGGACCACACAAGGTAAAATTCTTTGCTTCCATGGCCCACCAGGAGTTGGAAAAACAAGTATATGTAAATCTATTGCTCGAGCTCTTAATAGGGAGGTAAGAATTTTTATTTCAACTTGCTAAAATACAGATAAGTTAAATGTTTACTTGAATTTTACTTTCTCCTATTTACTTGAGCCCCCATTTTAAGTGTGTTAGATGAACAAGATAGTTACATATTTAACTGTGGTTGAATCCCTGTCATATACTTATAGAGAAGTTGTGAGCTAAAATTTTTTCTTTAAGTAAGTAAAATTTTTATATAGTGCAAAAATGATTAGTCTTAAGTTAGAAAAATCTTTCTTTACAGGGCCTAGAATCCATATTTCTTTTAATTTACAATATTTTACCAAACTAATCCTAATTGGTCAATTTAAATGTATCTGCAGATGGTAATCTGGCCATTTATTGTGACTGGCTTGCTTCAGTGCTGATGAAAGTGTAGTTTCTCATTTCAAGACCCTGTTAAAGTAAACATTTTAGTAAATTGGACAAAACTAGATAATGACAAGATATTGAGGACTGTTAATGCTTATAAAAATTTTTAATGTCTATCTTATTTTTTAACTACTACTTCAGTTTATCACAAGTTTTGAAAGGTTTTGAGTGGATACTCATTAAATTACCATTAACATTATCTCTTTTACTTAATTTTTATAGATAGATTTCTCTGGAACCCATCTACTCTGAAACAGCATTTTTAATTGTTAGTAGTACACATAGTAAGACCTACCTACATCTAGTAATACATGGTAACCTATTTTACTTAAATCTATATGATAGGAAAATACAAAAAATAATGTCAAAAATAAAATAAAAATTATGCTGAATGTGTATATTATTGCTATATAAATGTGCAGAAATCACTATTTATAGGAATAATTGTTTATCCTTGGAAATACTTTAAAAAACCTTTAGAAGAAATACTTAAAGATGTTGAGTAGAGTGCTTTATTGATTTGTTAGTATTTAAATTCTGGAGTATTAGATTTTAAATATTTGATAATATACATATGTTCAGAAATAGAATGTTCAGTTCAAATTTTAGAGTGATGCTCTAAACAAACTGGTCCCCTTTTCAACATTAATTTTCATCACTATTACTACACTATTGGTATTTTATGTGAAATTTTCTTAAAATTCTCTAAACCATTCTCTATTCCACTTATGTTGGCATTAAACATAAAAATTATATGCTTGCATTTACTCTGTTATGAAACAGATCATGACTTATTACATTTTGGATTCTTTTATCCAAAATTAACTTGAAATTTGAAACATGAAAAGTGATCTACCATTGTGTTATGAATCAATATAAGTTTACCAAACTAAAATCATGAAAGGTTTGTGTTTACTTGTTCCGTTGTAACATTATGTGTGATAACAATTGAAACAAGATGTTCATATGGAAAAGAAAAGCTCTTATGATTTCATGATGATGTTTGTGGTTAATTCAGCAAGTTATTCTCTGCCTCAACTATAATCTATATATATATATACTATATCTATAAACTATAATCATGAGATTAATTTTCAACTCATAAATTTATACTCGAGCTTCAAGTACCAGAACACATTTTCGTTATAAATTTACATATTTCTAGAGGTAAGATCTTTTTCCTCATAACAGTCAGACCTTTCTGTAATGAATCTGGGGAAAATGGCCTCTGGCTCTGTTTATTCTTAGAGCACTTTGTCACTACTTGAATAAATTGCACTGACCCTGAATCAAGCAATCAATGCATAATCATCCAAGAAAGTTATAAAAACTATGTCCAAAATCTATTAAAAAAATTCTTTATTGCCCATTTCAAATATTTACATACATACATACATAAGTGCTCTACCTTTCGGTAGGTCCATGTGCCCTAATATTCCCTATTCATAGCCCTTTCTTTCGCTACGTGGTAACTAACCCCATCCTTTATGTCATCTAACATCTTTTGCCTTTGCCTTCCCCTCTGTCTCTTCCCTTGCATTCTACCCTCTATTACATTCTTCAGCAATCCCTCTCCTCTCAATATCTGACCCACCCATTTCTTTTGTCGACGCTTAATTACTTCAATTAAAACCCTTTCCT
>KZ308613.1:589205-625614 GCA_000376725.2 Ladona fulva
CATTATGGAGGGGAAACTTTCCAAACATTTAATACAGGCCTCCTGATAGCCCTGTGGGAAATGCATTCGACATCAGCAAAAGTGGTTCTAGGTTTGATTCCAAGTAGAGGCTTTTGTGCAAAATGACCTCAGCTGTTGAAGCACTTAAAATAATAACCATTTATGATTCAGTACTTTATTCTAAAAATTTGTCTCTACATAATTAAATTGTCAAGAAAGGAGATTATCATCATCTGATGTATTAACCTTTTTGTATTGAGAAGAAAGGGTGATAAGATATTTAATGACATTGTCAAATTTACATGTATTCATTTTGTTTCAATGCTACCATAGAATTATTTTCTCAATTCTTGATTGTATAGTAAGGCTCTATTCAGTATTATGCATGATTGGCATTATCTCAACAAATCAGCTTAGACAATTTGTTTCACTTACCATTGAGACCATTATGCTACGTTTCATTGTTGTTGTTAAGATTTCTATAGTTGATTGAGAAATTGTTTTAATGCAATATATATATATATACTTAATATAGTAAAAATTTACTAATGACCCAAACCACGAGGGTTAGGCAAGAATTTCTCAGCCTGACACAGAGATGGCGTTCCAATCAGTGAAAATTTATGATCCCTGCCTGGGCGCACATGTCATTAGTTCATAAGACAAGTTTCAACTTGTTCTCTCAAGTAGTTTGTTTACATGTATTGTTGCAGTAGACGTCTTTCGTTTGTTTGAAAATATCCATCTACGGCACTCTCAACTTCTTCATTGGAAGCAAAGCGCTTCCCAGAAAACATTTCTTCAAGTTTGGAAACATATGGAAGTCTGAGGGTGCTAAATCAGGAGAATAGTGGGGATGGCCTAGTAAATGGTACCCAAAATCCAGTAGTTTTTCCATCGCCAATGCAGGTGCATTGTCCTGGTGAAAGATGATTTTTTTCTTCTTCAAGCCAGGCCTCTTCTTGCAAATTTTGGCATCCCTTTGGGATCCCTTTTGCATCGCAAAACACACTGTCCATGACCTTTATGGCAGATGTGATCAACTTCACTTTCTTTGGCGCTGAACCATCGGCTTCCACCCTCTGCTTTGACTGCTGTTTTGTTTCTGGCGTGTAGTGGTGGACCCATGTCTCATCCCTCATGAATCGGACCAAATATTGCTGCAAATGAGGCACCCACCTTGTGCAGAGATTTTGCATCCCCAAATCTTTGTGCAAGATGTTTCGCACCCTTTCTTCTGATATCCCCACGGCCTCAGTTGTCTCACTCACCTTCACTCGCCTATCGTCCAACGCGATATCGTCCACCTTTTTGATAGTTTCCAGTGTGGTTGCGGTTATTGGCCGTCCTTCACGTGAGTCATCTTCGAGGGATGTGCGACCACGTTTGAATTCAGCTCCCCACTTTTTAACTGTTGATATTGAAGGAGCAGAGTCCCCGTACACTTTTGTCAACTTCAGATGAATTTCCTTAGGGGTTAATCCATCCAAAACGAATAATTTTATGACCGCACGATATTCAAGTTTATCCATTTTAACGAAAAACAGGAAAGACGTCTACTGCAACAATACGTGTAAACAAACTACTTGAGAGAACAAGTTGAAACTTGTCTTGCAAACTAATGACACGTGTGCCCAGGCAGGGATCATACATTTTTGCTGATTAGAATGCCATCTCTGTGTCAGGTCGCAAAATTTTCACCTTACCTTGATGATTGCTCATCAATATCTTCCCTCATGATTTTTATTCTTTTGTGATTGGTAACTTGATCATTTGTAAACCATGCTTCTTTTGCATGTCAAAACATCCTCTTCACTTACATTGTATTTTCTCCCCAATAAATATGACTAACATTATTTTATTAATTTAATAATCTGTTCTTAAGGTGAAAAATAAAATAGTTATGAAACAGCTATTCACCCAGTGGAAGTTATGAAAAGCTTGGATTAGTATTCATGTTTGCTAATAAAATAATAAATATGCAACACTTAGAAATACAGGGATAGGACAGTAAATGAAACGGCTTATGTAAGATAAATATCATTAGGGGAGATTTGAAATTTGGTTCCTCATTTCTTGTCATTTAGGTGGTGAGAAAGGTTGCTTATAAAATAGTGATGAAGGAAGCTGAAAATATAGATGTGGTTGAGGAAAACCTAGAAGACTTTGTTGGAAAGCCTGTTTTTAGTCATGACAGGATGTATGAACAAACTCCTCCAGGAGTTGTCATGGGTTTAGCATGGTCTGCAATGGGTAAGTTGTTCATCTATAGCATTTATTTTTCTGTTTTATGTTCATTCTTTGTTAAAAAATGTTAGTGGTAATTATTTAATTTAAATGTCTTTTGTATGAAAATTGATACAATATATTGCATATTTTGAAATGTATTAGTAATTTTAGAGGTAATAATTACCTGCACAATAACCATAGTTAGAAAATTTTATTGCTTTAATTCCATTTTTTCGTTTTACAAGCTGACCCTGTCTATTTTTAACCTTGAACATTTAAGTTTGTAATAAAATGAACGATTAAAGAATTAAATTGGCCCAGAAAATTTTATATGAATGTTTTATATTTCCCCCAGGAGGAACAACACTTTTTGTGGAGACAGCTCTCAGAAAACCATTACCAAAGAAACTACCAGAGGATGATTCAGGTGCCATTACTGGCACTCTTGAGCTTACTGGTTCATTAGGAGATGTCATGAAGGAATCTGTTAGGATAGCACTCACTGTTGCCAGAAACTTTGTTCTCAACAAGGATCCATCAAATAATACATTGAACCAAGGTCATATTCATCTTCATGTTCCAGAGGTAATGTCATTCATAACTAAGGAATAATAAGTGTGAAAAATAGGGACATGACTGGAGCTTGAACCCACTTTTCACTCCTACATCTCCCTTTTCCGGGGAGGTATTCTAACCACTTAACTACCATGCTGCACGGCTTCACCATGCAAGTAAAACCCCTTTCTGTATCATCATTCATAACTTTCGTGTTTATTAACTATCCAACATTTACATGCTTGTAATTATATTGGGGAGGGGCTGGGGGTATAATATACAAATATATGCAATGTAACGCTAAGTACCTGAGGGGTGAGGAAGCAGTCGTGGTAGGAGGGGAAGGTTTGACTCAAGGCATGTGACCAAATTGATAATGTAACAAACAACTGGCAGTCCAACATCCCTCCTTGTTTATGTTTTGAACAAACAAAAATTAACTTTGACTTAACAAAAGTCATTAACCACAAATCAACCTGAGTGATGGTCTGATGATGCAACCACTCCTAGTTCTCTGTCCAGGCCTGCCAATGTGGCCTTTCTGCAGCAGAACAGCTCTTGGTTTTAATTGCCCATTGTCAACTGCAGGCACTGGCATTAGCTGTAGTTAACAGCACATCTTGGCCATGCTCCACTTGCATGAGCAACATATCATTATCCACATCCATCAGGTCCTGGATAAAGTCTTTCTGTCTTCTTGTGGGCACAAGGAGGGCTCTATTATGGTGCAGAATACCATCATAGGAGCGCAGCTCAGTACGTTGCTTCAGGACTATGTTGTAGGCTTTCTTGTCTCTGACCCAGACCAGCTTACCTGATTGGAGTGGGCTTAGCTCATTTGCTCATTGTCTGTTGAAGTTCATTTTGTCCCATAGATTACTCTGCCACAGTTTCCAACGATCACTGGTGCAGTCTGGCTATATGGATTGAGGTGTAAATGGGAGCATACTGTGCCGTCTGTGGCTCATTAGTAGTTTGGCTTGACTGATGCCTGTCTCTAGCTGTACTGTTTGGTGCACAAGCAGAAGTAGTTCGGATTGACTGATGCCTGTCTCTAGCTGTACTGTTTGGTGCACAAGCAGACCTTGATGTGGATCAGTCTCCTTCTTGATAATATTCTTTGTGATCATTACACCTGCACCTGACTATCCATTGATCTGCATGAATCCCGAGCTACTGGCTGATAGGTTGAACTCATATTCCTTTGTGATACCTCGAAACTTCACTGCAGTGAACTGGGGACCACCGTCACTCCTGAGCTCCTTGGGAATTCCATGTCTCACCAAGATCTCTTTCATTTTCTCAATCACGACTGTGGCAGTCATGGTACTCTGGCAGGTATCATTGTCCCTTCCAGGAACTGGGAAAATGCATCCATAACCACCAGGTATCATAGTCCCTTCTCACATAGATTGACTGCCATCCATTGCCAAGGAGGGTCCAGTGGATGCATCGTCATCTGTGGTTCCATGGCGACACACCTGAAAGTTGGAGTGGAAATTCCTCACATTCTTCTGGATGCCTGGCCATCACACACTAATCTTTGCTCTCCCCAGGCATTTTGTCCGTTCCAGGTGTCCCCTATGAAATCGATTCAGCATATCCTTCTGCATGCCTGAAGGAATGCAGACATGCACACCATGTGGTAGGAGCCTGTCAATACCTACCAAGGATGTGGCCACCTGCCTCTAACAAACCACCTCACTGCTTAAATCGTCTAGTCAGTACTCTGGATGCCGCACACCTCCAGAAGAGCTCTGTCGGAAGCCAGAATATCCTGAACTACAGTTCTGTAGTGGAACTCTACTTCACAGTGGTGGAGGACATCCAACCCCTTGCCTGATACTTTTGTTTCACACTCTAGACAATGTGTTTGCCAGCACTAAAGCTGATAGCTTGCTTCTTTGCAGTGAAACAAGGGGTTTGTGATTGGTGCAAAGCATCAGGTTGGCCACCTTGATGATGGCATCCAGATATTGGTCGTATTCTTCCATACTTAGTAAAAATGTTCCAAAACTGCCTCTAAACCATCTGCAGATGCATATGGTTTAAAAAAATGTTTTCCTGTTCCAAAACTGTCTTTAAACCATATGCAGATGTGTCTACAGAAACTCGTAGTGTCCGTTTAGCTTGAAGACTGCAAGGGCTAGTGCCTCGATTAGTCTTTACTTTATTTCCTCTACAGTTTGGTTGTGAATTAATGTCCATCTAAATTCTGTGTCCACCTTTAGTAGGTTGTGTAGTGGCTGAGTGAAGTTAGATAGGTGATCTATGTACTTCAGCTGATAATGAACAATCCCAAGTAGCCTCATGACTTCTGTTATATTAGTTGGCTGGGGCATATCCATGTTGGTGGCTACCTTATCAGGTTCTGCGTCAATTTCCTTGTCCACTGACCTGATGTAACCAAGAAACTTGACATGTGGTGACAAATCCTACCTTTCTCTTAGATTAGGGTGAGCCCTCTGTCTTTGAGCCTCATCATCACTTTGCAAATTCTCATGTTGTGCTCCTCTCAGGCTTGTCCATGCACCAATAGATTGTCCATCACATTTACAATTCCTTCCAGGCCGGAAAGAATCTCCCTGACATGTTTCTGTAAGTGCTCTCCCATTGATGACAAGCCCATAGGAAGACGATTAAAGGCATACCTATCAAACAGTGTGATTAAACATAGTCAGAATCCTTGATTCTGCATCTAACTAAGCGTCAAGAAGTGAAAAATACTTGGCTTCTGCTAGCTGTGCCAGTGGTGGTCCACAGTGGTCATCATGCATCGTTCCCTCACAACACTCATTAAATTTTGTTAAATTGGTGCACAACCCCTGAAGGCTTGGCAACAATAGCCAGCACAAACAACTCTGCAAACAGCCCTGCCACCTGCACACTGGTGCTGTGGTCACCTCCTTTTATTTCCCTTTGTGATCTTTAAGGCTGAGTGCTCTGAACCCCCAACTCAATCACTCCAACAGGCATCTGTCCAATCAGCTGTTGCTGTCTTCTTGCTGCCACACTTTGCTTAAGGTCAGATCTGGGTCGAACTGTAGAGCTTCAGCAATTTTCTTATCCCTCATGCCAATGACAAATTTGTACCTTATCATTTCCTCCCTTATTGCCCCAATGTTACATGTCTCTGTGAGGAAATTTAAATTCAATATATTATCATCAACTGTTTCCCTGTCTGTTTCTTCCTGTTGTCACTGGTTGAAACGTGAGTGTATCAGGACTTCACTTGAACACCCAAGTACTCATCAAACTTCTGCTTCAGTGTAGCATACAACATGACATCCTGTTCTGATAAACTAAAGGCCATCAGAAGATCCCCTGCTTTTTCTCCCATTATATACTGGGATTGATTCACCTGTTGTTCATTCAGTTGTGTGAAAAGACTGCTGCCATGGTGATATTTCTCCCATCATGTACCATATCACAACCTTCCGAACAAAAACTATAATTGTCTGGAGGTTGTAGTTGAATGCCCTAAAACTGTTCCATAAGATGCTGCGGCATTTTCTACTGTTTAACCTGATGTGAAGCTTCATCTATGTTGTGATTTAGCATGCTTGCGACTCATTGCTGTCATCTCATTGCATTTATTAACCATTCAACATGTGCATGTATGTGGGGTGAAGAGAAAGACATTCTTGACTGCCCGGAGCAAATTCAATTATGTTAGGGATGGGTTGGTGGGAGTAGAGTATTGATAGGTACAATGCGTTTAAATTTACAGAAAAGTAGAAAATATATCTGATCCAGTATTATGAAGATACAAACAAAATTTTGTGAATACTAGCAAAATAAGGATAAAGGAAAGGAAGGTAACTTAGTAAGTTGTAAAACCTACGAAAATCCCAAAGGAATAACAAGTGTGAAAAATAGCGACACGACTGGGACTCGAACCCAGGTCTCCCACTTTCCGGGCAGGTATCGGGCAGAATGCCTGCCCAGAAAGTGGGAGACCTGGGTTCGAGTCCCAGTCATGTTGCTATTTTTCACACTTGTTATTCCACTAGCAAAATATTTTTTAGATGATAGAAATAGAATCTTATAATGTGTCCAGTAATCACCTATAATAATCACTGTAATGTACATATTTATTTATATGATGTCTGTTATTACTATAAAAAGTTTCCTGAGAAACTAATTTTTAAAATAATTTACTGCACTTCCCCATGAAATGGTACAAAATTATAGAATTCGTAATGACTTTTAAAATTTGTTGTTACTTTTACCAAAGTGTCCTAGGTTGGACCCTAGACAACTTGAAAATACTCTCACAAGAAATGCATGTCAAGTAGTAATAATTAATTTTATTACCTACTTTATTTCTTTTGTAGATTTAAATTAGAAATATTTGTGACAAAATTGACAAGTACCTACAGGGAATAAAAATTTTATTAATATTGTGTATCATTGGTTGTGACAATAATATGTTGGTATTTTATTTATTTGCTTATGCCTCTGAGATAATCCTAATATGTTGAGTAGGTAACATTAATTGTCATGTATCCATCCTCCAGGGAGCTACGCCAAAGGATGGTCCCAGTGCTGGATGCACCATAGTCACTGCCTTGATTTCTCTTGCTAAAGGTATACCTGTGCGCCAAGGAATTGCAATGACTGGAGAAGTGTCTTTATTGGGAAAAGTACTTCCTGTTGGTGAAATCAAGGAGAAGACCATAGCTGTAAGTGATTATCTTGTATGAAAGTGTATAAGTTGATCCTAAAGTTGGACGTTAAAATTCTAAGGAATATTCTTCTCAAGGTCAAAGGATGCATCAAAATATGCAGAAAGTTAGGGTAGAGAGAAGTAAAGGGGAGTTGGGAAGAAAAACTAGTCATAAGTGGTTGAGTATCCAAAGGTACCAACCGTTTAGCTGAAAATGCTTAAGGTTTACTCTCACTATTTCATTTTTCTTTTGATGCAAGGCAAAAGGTGCATGAAAAAGCTGAGCAACCTGATTATTGTGATAAAGAGGAAATCGAACCCTTTCTTACTAAACATACTCCTCCCAGTTTATGGGAATGATGGACTTGTCCTGATGAAAACTCGGAAAGGTTGTGTGTATCCATGGGCTGCTAGTACAGTAATTTTTCTCCAGCTAAGTTTTCAACTGCTTTCTTTTTATTGGACATCATTGTAGAATCACTATTACAGGGATGTTAAAGTACTTGTCCAGCACTTTTTAGAATGTCTAAAAATTACAAGCTATCTTCTATCGAGTCTAGCAGTTAGATGCAGTCTCAAATGCATAGCATAGGCCGATTGCACTTTAGTGGGACCACTGCAGAGTACATAACTGCAATTATCACTCATTAAAAGTTATGAAAACATAATGATCAAAATTTAAAACATAGATTCATGCCAAGAACTTTTCACCAACAACAACTTTTCATTGTGCAACTTTTTAATACACGAGTGCTACATCCCTTAGGCAGAGGAAACACTGGAGGTGTCTCGCATGTGCTCAGCTACCTGATTACTCACCTATTACTGAGTGCCTAGATACTTAGAGGCCACAGTGAAGCATCAAAACCAGTTATGATAGTTGCATCAATTGTTTACATAGTTGAAATGTCTCTATGGAAGTTCAATTCGAACAATGCTTCTCATAGAAAATATGTCTTTGAAATACTAACTGTTGCAGATGCTTTCATCATGCTGGGTGCACAATATTAATTGTAAGAAAGTTGAATGTGGTGAATTTAATGCATTATATAAACAACTTTGGATGTATGAAGACAAAATTTTTTGTTATTTACAAATAGCTGAGAAATCATTTGACATGTTCTGTATCTTATATTTATATAAGACAGCAAAATCTGTCTGCCCATTCCCCCCTCTATTTCAGATATGGGTTAATACAGAGATATAAGACAAACTGTGTTTTGCTTCTATGGGGTGGAAAGCTCCACGAAAACTATTCTCATCTTGGAGAAGGCTCTGGTTAGAACCTAGGAACCCATACATAATACATTTCTATCAGAAATACACTTTAAGTTCGTTTTCATGTCTTGCAGACTTTGTTTGTTTTACAAAATTAAATTAGAAATGATGGTCCTACCAAATCAAGACTGGTGTTGAAAGAAAGGAAACTGATTCTAGGTTCTTATTTTATTTGTGAAAGATTTGAATGAAATATTTTATTTTCTCAAAGACAAGTTGTTTTGTCACGATCTAAGATGCTGAAGAAATATTATGGTGAGAAAAGGGAAGATTGTTGGGAGACAAACAGAATTTTTAAGACAAACGAGGTTTAGATTGTAAGATTTTATGCAATTCTTATAAGCTGCATAATGTTCGACAAAATCAATAATCTAATTTTTTTGGAGTTTTGCTAATACTCGTAGCTTAAAATTTTATCATGATTAGTACTTATAAAAATTATGATATGAAGTGATTGAGTATTCAGTAATATTATTTCCACCATTCTTGATGGGGGTGTTTGCCAAACCCAATTATTGTTGCCAAGCTAAATATGTTATCCTACAATAATACACTTAGAATTTAAAAGGAGAATTAACAGTTGAAAGATGATAGTAGTTTTTTTCCTAATTTTATGTCTAAGTTGAAAAATACAAAATATTTGTGAATGTTGATTTCTTAACTGTAATTGACAAGATAGTACTTTGTATATTTAATTGTGGGCAAAGGTATACAAAATTTATCTGTTATCTATCAAACCATCAAACTTTCACTGATATGTTATTTTACGATGACAGTTGGAGAAACCAACATGACCATTCACCTAAACACTTACCTTGGTCACCTAGTGCCCAGTGCAGCTGATCTTGAATGTTCTAAGCTGCTGTTTTTACTAGGATGAATCACCAGATAGTTCATAAGGCAACTAGGTGCCAAGTGAGACACCTCTAGGGTTGCCTCAGCCTTATAGCCAGTTGCATCCTCTTCAAAGCAACTGCAAAAATCATACATCAACTTCAATCCACTCTGAAGAAAACAAATTTGGGAGCCATTAAGACCATGATGGAGAGCAATCTTTTATTAGAGAACTTTTTTTTATTAGCCAAGCTAATTGGATGCTTTATTTTAAATCTTTTTAAAACACAAACTATTATAAAAACAGAGGAATCTAAGCATACCAAAGAGGCTAACCTCAACAATTACTCTTCCTGACCTACGATCCCATATGCCTCTAATAATCAAGCATGGACACTGTGGCAATCAAGCCTTGCTAATGTAATTCAGGGACATTCAGGAGATTTCAACACAGCTCCCCTTTGATTTCAGATAGACTCATATAAGTATCACCATCAAGTACCCCTTTCTCTGATTAAGAATCCTATTCAAACACAGATCCCATGGATAAAGGAAACCATCACAGCAGCTTCTGATCAATTTGTCATAGTTGTGGAAAAACTGGACGTATGGCCCGATATGGCCACTCCACACAGAATCCACAGACACACTCCACATAAATCACTACAACATCATAATATCTTAGATAAATTTAATTCCTTATTTATTGAAATATTTTGCTGTCACAGCAAATCACATGAGTTTATCTACACCTATATTTTTATTGCCTGAAATAACCGTTTGAGGTTTTTCAGTCCTCTCACCAGTGTTTCTGCCATGTATTCTGGTGTCAGTTACAGTGTTATCTTCTATATCTATCTATATTAGAAGGAATATTTTGGGGCTTTTATATTGTGGCATTTAATGGTTAGGATTTTTCCACCACTCATTGTTGAAATCACATCTTTCTTTACTTTGTATTTTTTCAA
The DNA here is from genome assembly GCA_000376725.2 of Ladona fulva. Lineage (NCBI taxonomy): Eukaryota > Metazoa > Arthropoda > Insecta > Odonata > Libellulidae > Ladona > Ladona fulva. Next base: position 599,739 of record KZ308613.1, read on the forward strand.
TAATTCTGCCAGCATAACTTTACTACAACTTTTCACTATGCCAATCACTCTAAAGTTTTCCTCATCCAACAAACAGAACTTGACTGGTCAACCATCAGTGCACTTAGAGTTTGTACCCCTATCACTTCAAATTTGCATTTATAACTAAATTTGTCTCGGCCCTGTGTGATGCTGTGGCTGGTCATTACATGTCATCTCTTCTTTCCTGACTCCGATGCATATCCAGGCACTTCCTCACAGAGGAAAATATTTTTACACTGAATCTAGAACATTTCATTGGTAGGAATGTATTGCTTCATAACAAGACAACATTTGGAAAGCATAAGCAATTCGTCAACAATTATCTCTTGAATTGCAAAATATGAATATCTGAAGTTTTTCTGCAGTAAAATCTAACTTCTTCTTATTTTCTAGTCTATTGTCACTGTGTAGATTTTTTTTATTGAAAAAGTGGAGATTTTAAATTATTAGTTCAAATTGCCAAAGAGGGCAAATCTTTGTTTCTAGTTCTAGGTCAGTTGATTAATGCATATTTTATTGTGTCTTGATAATTGCCATTTCTCACTGTTGTCCACTGGTTTCCAGTCCAGTGAACAAAAAATAGGAGAGATTCCTCAACTTATTTTGTACTTTGTTTATCTATAAATTTCTCAAACAATCACAGAAATATTTCTTCTGAGTAAATACTTTGTAACCCTAGCAGTGATGGTTTACTCAGCATTGGAAATTTACTCTGAATGAGTAAAAATTATTTTTTCTCCAGTGAATCTAAAATCCATGCACTGGCTGGCTATTTTCTACAGTTTGATCATCTTGTTAGATTGAAAGTAAAGTATTACTGTCATAGAAAGATTTAAACATCCATAATAAATGAGCCAAAAGTGACTTAAAAGGAAAAACAAACATTTGTTTTTCCAACTATGATTTGAAAAGAGTATGTCACAGATACTGAAGCATAAGAATTCCAGAGCCACAAAAAGATTATTTGGTACCAGCCTAGAATATTTCTGGGTTTGCCAGTTTAAGGGGTTAAACAATTAGGAATTAGGTTAATTTTTTTCCATTGCTCATGGAGTTTTACTAGTCTTTACATATGTTGATTCTAAGTAATACTCGCAATTGATTCATTAGGCCTTTTGAAGTCAATTGCTGAAAGAATTCTCAAAATAATATTCCATCTACCTTAAGTAAAAATATATAACTGCAGCCTGCAGACCCTAAGTTATATGCTATAAGGTCTGCTAAGTAAAAAGATTGTTCTAATAAATTAATGTCAATATGAATTTCTCCAGAGTATAACTTTGAAGTATCATTTTCTGCATTAATTTAAAATTTCATTGTATTAGATTTCTTAGAATTGTTTGATTATTTCTTATTTTAATGAGACAAAAGACTAACAAATGACAATTGTTCCTTTGAAATATCTTTTTTTTTTTAAATCTTCCATGCATCATAGACCCTTATACCTGAAATTAAATTTATACTCTTTAATTTTTATTTATTCATAATGCATTAAATTTACTTTGTCGCTTTTATGTTTTCTAAAGTTAATTGTCATTTTATAAAAAATTTTGTTTGATATTCCCTGAAAATAACTTAAGTAAATTAGTTTTTCTTGTTGAAGGTGTCATGTTCAAATTTTAATTAATTTTCTACAAATAGCAAGAGAGCTGTATTTTTCTTTACTCTCTTGGAGAATGTGTAACTTACATTCCTCCTCTTAAATTTCAGGCCAAACGTGCTGGTGTGAAGTGCATTATACTGCCAGAAGACAATAAAAAAGACTATGTTAACTTACCCTCATACATAACCGATGGATTAGAAGTGCATTTTGTTGGACAATATGAAGAAGTGTATAATATAGCTTTTCCTGATGGTTAAACCTTGTTAAAAATTGTTTTTTTTATGCATTTTGTTAAACGTTCTGTGAATGTAATTTTAAAAAAAGATTATTAAAATTTTTATAGAAAGAAATGTGTATATTTTTCAACCTTAAATATAATGTAAGATTTGAGCATTTCTATATTCCAGACATATGAATAGTAAATTGACTATTCACAAAATCTGAGACAAAAATGTGAACATCATAAATTAATTTTGAGAGTGTTAAAAATAAAGAAAACGGAGGAACCCAAAGAATAAAAGAAGTTAGACCTTATACAATTATACAAGTTGCCCCAATACTCCCAAATGAAGACTGATGTTTGGTTTATTCAAAATGAAACCTAAGAAAAATCATTGAGAACCAATTAAGCCTAAGAAGAATTGAGAACTTATTGAGCAGAATATTACTCTAATAAGGAAGAATACTTCGACAAAAATTACATTTGCCCTTTGTCCATTAAAAGAGTAGGGATAAAAATAAACAATTTTTGATCACATACTACAATGTTTTACAGTTCATTGGTAAAAAAACAAGATATGACGTGAGGAATATGAGCAAGAATTTGACAAGTATTTACTTACAAGATAGGTGCAGAAATAAGAGTTACTACAAAAAAAATACCAAAGGAAATGCACCAACTGCTACAAGAAAATAGTATATGAGTTGGAAAAGTTTATCTTTTTGGTAACCAATGATTTTATCTACAGATTTCTTAATATTCAAAAAAATGAATTCTTTCATCTCTTGAGGATCAAGATTAGCCAGATTCTTAGATGCCCTATCAAGAATGCACCTAGCAGTCCTCAAGACCTTGAAATTCCTGATACATTTTACACATGCACATGCTCTGATTTTTCAGGGGATGGCTTCAGGACCTTAAATCCGCTATCAGGTTTATTGGTCATGAGATTGCAGGCTGACAGCCTATAAGTGATCAGCACCACACAGATATTGCCATTAACAGCCCTCCTATGGATGTTGGTAAGAGATACACAATGAGAGTTGTGACTTTCAATGAGTGGAATCCCAGACGTAAGCCACTGCTCTACTCCCTCAAATCTTGTGACACCAACGGACTGAGGCTCTTGGGTGGTCTGCAGAGGTGATGAAGGGGTGATCTACTGGAAGGAGCATAAAATAGCCCTGTAGGCAACACTCTTTCTCATGTTCTTTATTCTCCACAACCCTCACTTGGAAAACTAAGTTAAGAGGCACTGTTTGATAAACCTCTCAAGCCCCAAAAACTCTTCTTGTTCCAGAAGCTCCAGCTCTTATTCCACCCACTTATGACACCTAACCAGGACCAAAGCCACTGACTATGCTTCAAGATGTTTCCGTCACAGGTTATTAACAAGTTCAGACTTAGTCTTGCAGAGGTTGTAAGGAAAGTCCAGGAGAGGGTTCAGTGCCTCAGCAGCAGGACTTGGCACAACATTAAAATTAAGCAGCTCTTCTCTCCTAATTTTATGCTCAGCATTATGTAATAGTTTTTTAATATGTTTTTTTGATGGAAGTACGAAGTCTTCATTTATACAAAACTTTGTAATCTAAGAAGCTTTCATTTATTGACACCAGCAATATTGCTGTAACAAACAGTTGACTACACGATACAATTATGCATTGGCATTAGATAAATTAACAAGCATTATCTTGAGAATATTCTTGAACTCACTGTATCATCAATGGTATAATAAAACCTTCATTTGGCATCATTTCCCTAATTTTTTTCTTCTACACAAGGTAGTAAGGAAAGAGGCAAGTACATGTCAGTTCTTAATCTCACCAGGAGGAAGGATATGACTCCAAAGAAACTAAAAATATTCATGTATGCAAAATCAAAGGAGAGGCAGATAAAGAGACTGCAGAAGAAGGTGAAGAAGCTTTAAAAATAAAAGATACAAGGCATCTGGAAGGGAATAAGTAACTTAGAGCAGTCCTGATTTTCCCCTTCAGCAGCAACCCTGCTGTAGGCTGCAGGCAAGAAACCCAAGGGCTTGTGGGATTTACATGAGCTAACAGCTTTAAAACCTCATTCCTTCCAAAAATCTTCCTTTTTCTTACCAATCACCCTCAGAAAATTGGGTTGATGTAGAGGCATAACTGTATGTTTTTCCATTTAATTTGTATATCATACTTTGCCTATGCTGGAATTTCAAAAGCCTCTTTATAAACTATAGCCTTTATTTTATTCTAAAATTTTTTAATTTAAAATTTTCCACACTATGGACAAAATTTCAAGCATTCTACTCAAATATCTTGGCAATTCTGTTAATTTGACAATATTATCTGCAGACCTAATGCAAAATAAGCAAACTTGCAAAATGTAATGTACCCTTATTCCATTCACCTTTGGACCTGTTGTCTTCTTTTCCATAGTCACTATTGCTACTTCAATATAGAGGTTAACAGACATGGTGAAAGCGGACATCCTTGCATTACTCTTTTAGTGTTTACTTCATTTCTCACAATCACTTATTGTTATTACAGTACTTCAGCACTGGTAGAGTTGACATATGAGTCTTTTATCCTTATAGTCTATTCCAGCTCTTCTCATATTTTCAAACATAATACACCAAAATACAGCATTGAATGCTTTTTCTTTGTAATTGAAATTAGGTATACTTTCCAGTTCACTTCTAGCCATTTCTCAAGAATAAAGCAAAGAGCCAGAATTGCTTCTTTAGTTCCTTTTCCTTCTGGGAAACCAAACTGATCTTCTCCAACTCAAGCCTCAACTTTCTTTTTGATTCTATTCTTTATTATATTTAAAATGTCTTAGAAGCATGTGACAGAATTGAAAAGGTAATTTGTATGTACACTCAGTTGTTTTTCCTACCTTTGGTACATTGCAGTTTTACTTTTCCAAAATCTTTGGGTATCTCCCCATTTTCATATTTGTCTATTATTGTCTTAAAAAGTCTTTTATCCCATTTCCAAGGGTTTTTAATAACTCAGCAGAAATATCATCCACTCCCATTACCTTTTCAGCATTTAGATTTGTTAGCTCAAACTCAAATTTCCTCTTTGTAAAGTGGACCAATATCTGTTCTTGCTATACTTTCTACTGTTTCCTGTGCTATCTTACCCATGGTATCAATCTTCTGTGTAATATTTCCAACAATCACTTACTTCCTCATTATCTATCAATAACCTTCCATCTATATTTTTCATCTCCACTGATCTTATTCATGGTCAATGCTGTACAGTTTTCGCTTTCTGGTGTGCTAGATCTTGTCTGCCCTTCTTTATAAGCTCTTAGTTCTTTCACCAATTCTTTTTGCCATCTCTCCTTTTCTTCCCTGCATTTATCTGTAATACTTTTCTTTACTTTCCAGTATTCTTCAATATCCTTCTTTGTTCTCAGTTTTTTCTCTTTTCGATTAATTTCAAAATTTCTTATGTCATTCATAGCTTCCTGGGTTCAAGTTTTTTTTGCCTAACATCCTAACACTATTATATTAATCCTTGTTTCATTTCATTTCACTTCATCTTTACCTCCCATTTCTCACCTATTTCATTTCTCTTCTTCTAGCCTTCTCTAATTTTTTCAAATTGATAACTTCAAATTTTCCAAAGGCCACCTATGTTTTGCAATTTGCTTTCATTGCTTTTCTTTATTTAATGTTGCATTTCACTCTGACAACTTTGTGATCACTGTCCACATCAAGACCTGGGTAACTGTGGCTAGATTTAATTTGGTTTCTGAATTGTTGCTTTACATGTTTATTAGAACACAATTCATATTTCCATGGTTATTATATCCAGATCTGTGGGTACACTTCTAATTTTAATCATCATCAGCCTTTCATTTATCAAGTGATACTTGGATATTTGTTTTGCCCACTTGTTATTTATCACTATTACTACTCTGCTTCTTCCACTCCTCCTTCATATATAACTTTATACCCATCACTCTGAAAGTCTGCATTCTCCTATCTGGTTTCACATACATCTAATATGTTTATATCTTCATTCTTCATAACTTTATACCAGCTTTGAGTAGTGTTCTCACATTCCAGCTTCAAACTTTTATGTATTCCATAACCTTTCAATTGTTATTGTTGTTTATATTGGGATTCTGCTTGATAATGACCTGAGAAGCCCTATCCCTTCTCCTGCTGGAACTTGGGTTCCAAAGCCTATAATCAGTAATATTTCTTAGAACACAATCCATATTTCCATGATTACAATACATGAATAATCCACAAGGATCATTCGTGGAGGGGTTTCTCCTGGCCTTCTCCATCCTCTGCCCTTGACCAACTGGTTGCTCTTCCCAGGTTATTCTTGGTCTACCTCTTCCCCTTTTTTCCCTGCACTTTAACTTCCAGTACTTGCACTACTTTCCTGCCATCTTCCATTCGAAAAGCATGGCCATACCATTTTAACTATCTTTCCTCAATTATTTTCTCTAGTGGCCTTTGCTTCACTTCTTCTCTTACTCTCTCATTTTGTATTTTATCTTTTCAGGTTTTGTTTATTGTTCTTCTCAAGTACTTCATTTCATTAGCTTGGATTTTCCTGGCATACATATTTATCTTGCCAAGGTAGACTTTCTACTCCATATAGTAAGGTGGGAACTAATACTGACTGATAGAGCTGCATTTTTGTTTTAATAGTTACCTCTTTCTTTCCCAGTAAAGTTTTATTGAATTGGTAGTACATAGCATTTGCCTTTTGCTTTCTGTTCAAAATCTCTTCATGATATCTCCCATCACTAGTAATTATAGTTCCCAAGTATTCATACCCATCTACTTGTTCTCTTTCTTCGTTTTTATGCTTGATAGTTATGGTCTTGTTTCCTTCCTTTTTAATACACATTACTTTTCTTTACATTTATCTCCATTTCCTTCCTGTTAAGTTCATCTCCCCATTCTGTCACACAGTTTTGTAGCTTTTCTTCAATATCTGCAATCAGGACTATGTCATCAGCATATATTAGTACCTGTATATGAACTGCTTTCAGATTCCAAAAACCTATCTGAGTTCTTGCTGCTTTTGCTTACAGTTCTTTGCTATTTCATCCATAAAATTTATGAAGAGAAGGTGGCTGAGGTTATCACCTTGTTTGACTCCTTTGACATGACTATCCAGTGAGTGGCTGGAATTGCATCTGCACTGACAGGAAGGCTTTCAATAAAGGGTGGGCTCTGCTCCTAACAACTCCTTGCTAAGGCAGGTAATATTAAAATCCCATACTCAATCTTTGTTTCTATCTCAATAAAAGTAATATTTAAAATAAAATAGATGAAAAGACTTGGAACAATGCAACTGGAACTTATCTTAAAAAGAGACAGCTGAAGAGTTTTCTCAAAGATAATTGAACCACTTAAATCCCACACATTTTTCTGGGAACCATTCATGGAAATTTGTATTCAAGTCTCATCAATTCCAATATCATATGTTATGTTTTAAAATTAATGCATTAATAACGAAATTTGCCAATGGGATATGATTCTGTTCTACTTGCTGATACTCATATTCCATCAAACGTTCATCGCTTAGTTTAGGGACATCTATCAGCAAAAGTTACATTCTGAAGTAACTTGCATAAAATACATTTCAACCTTGGAAGATATGCTGGAAACTGTCTTTTAAGATCGTTTTCAGAACAGTTTCTGCCTCTTTTACAGCACTTGTTGAAACGCTTTCAAAGTCATAACTGTATCAGAAATTCAGCAATAGATATCAGAATAGGTATCAGAAATTTAGAAATTGGTAGCAAAGAGAACAATTGGATAACCACGCAATGACGTTACATATAACACAATCAATTAAATTTACAAACGGTTATTTGACATTTGGATGAGCGTTCAGGAAATTAATTGCATAAATTTGAAAGATGGCGCTATTTTTATTCCTGTAATAGCTGACGGAAATACTTTCTGCCCATCTACATTCGGACTCACCAAACCCGGATAAATGGAAAAATCGAAGCAAATCAAAGAAATTCATTTCATTTTCTATGTTTAATTAAATTAGTATTAAAATTTAAGAATTTCAAAGATGAATGACAATTATCAGTTTCGATACTGTAAACAGTATCTAGAAAAGAACTAACGGCTGTATTTCATGCAATCTAAATATTTTCTCTTACTAAGTTATACTGAATTTTGGATGTCACAATTCTCGCAATATTTTATATTTACTTAAGATTTATAGTAATCGCAGAAGTAGTTTCCGACCTTCTACGCCATCCCTATCCGTAGCCTCAGTATAAAAAGGTTCGCAGGCCAACATTTCGTCCTTTTTTCTGTGGACTGCTGAAGGTCACTCTACAACCCTACGCGGAGAAACCTCGCTGCCGTACGAACGACGTCGCTTAGCGTTGAAGTTCTGGCACACTGTTGGTCGCTTCTTTTCGTGAGTCCGATTAAAGTTATTAATTTTGAAGGTTTTTACATGTTCCTATTTAATTTAGGTCGTAGTGTGAGCTTTAATTTGCTTTTACGGTGGTTCACCAGTACCCAATATCTTCACGGGAATTTATGTTGTGAGGTAATTGAGTTAATTGCGTGGAGTTGATATCAGTGAAACTGTAATTCCGCTCAGGTGCATAATCTTATCGCAGAGATTTTTATTTAAATTATACCATATCATCTTCGCGATTTGGTTGCCTGAGCGTTGCAATTTTATTTTAAAGATCTATTTAAAAGGCAACGTATGAATTTCCGATTACACAAATCCGGAAACTATTTATGTTCGGATTTCAATATTGAGGTTTTGATTTCTCTCTGATTCCTTCTACTTGATGTATTGAGGTTTCCTACAATTAACCCGGTTCTGATTTCGGCATCTGCGGTACATTCAGCCTGTTATCTACCTTATTGTTGATGAATTGAAGTTCAATTATGAATTAAACTTATGGTTCGCATTTGAGCATTAGGCTTTTAGGATAATCTTAACAACCATACTCAACCTAAATAGCATTCTCTCTGTTATTAAAGCATGCTGTTACCGTGAACCTATTCTGAAATTAACCCTAAAAGCCAACTGGACTAGAATCAAAAAAGGGAAATCAGGGTCTAATGCCAAACCTTGGAGTTGGGCATTGGACCTTTGTTAGCGTTCACGGTGACCTCATGAGTCAAAAGCATAGGAATGGATGAATTATTTCCTAGACCTCTTCTCTATTTCTGCTATAATTTTGTGAAAGCAGGTTAGGTTTAATCAATTAATCTCGGGATATTGTGAACGAATTTACTACGCACCGCTGCAGTGAAAGGGAGGGAGGTGATTCTGTAATCATAGCTCCCTTGAGAAATTTGCTCACGCAAGGTTAGGATACTGAACAATATCCTGATCTGTGCTTTTTTTTCGATAAGACATTTCAGATGACTGATACGTAACCTCAAGATTGTGTAACTTAAATTTTGATTATGAGATATTTGCAGAATAGTTAATCGAAATTTAATTCTGAAAAAAAGAGGGAAATCGACAGTATTAAATCAAATTTAGAAATTTGTTTCTCATTACAGGATTGATTTTCCTAAATTTTAACGTTGAATGGGTTCTTAATCCGATATTGAAACACTCGAGCCTCCTTTGATTGTTACACCGTGCAGCGGTTCCCTCGCATGCGTTGTCGGAGCTTTGTGCTGGTGTTAACGTCTTACAGAGTTTATCCCTAGAGAAATATACCTTCGGTTAAATTCTTCATGCAAATTGTCATTTCTGGGGTTGATTTATGTTGTTACTATGTCGGTTGTTGTCGATTTTTCTGGCGATGAGCATGTTTCACAGGAATTAATTATTGCGAAGTTACTCCTGTCAGTACAAATTCAAAGTTATCACACGGCTTAAGTACTCCAAAAAGTAAGTTTATACTCATAGGTGGCAAAAAAATTTGATTTTATATTATTATTAAACCTTTGACCCCATTAGGTGAAATCCAAATGTTTATTATTAACTAATCAGTTGGAACTTACCGTATTTACCGGGCCTTAAGACGCACTTTTTCACGCGAAAATTTAATCTAAAATCGGCGTGCGTCTAATGGGCCGAGGGTGAGAATTTCTTCCGACGTCAGGAATAGCCATACAATAGTGATTGTGAAACAATGTTATGATTTGACTCACGGGTTTCATCTTCTGATCACCGCGAAAGCCTTTCTAGCAATATTCAGCTTTTCTTTCTGCCGTAAATTGACAGTTTTACGAATATAGTTTCACTTTTCTAAGTGAACTTCATTTCACTTAATTTTCACCTGCGTAATTTTTGCTTTGTTCGTCTGAAAAATCACGGCACCTCTTAAGGGCCGGTAATAAGGTATTCATTATGACAAATTAACTTCATCTTGCTATCCTTACTGGTAAAAGTTCAAGTAATAATTTCCAACACCTCTCAAAGTTACTTTCCTCAAATTTAGATAACAGCAATTAAATGCGTCAAATTTCAAGGCCTGCAGAAAAGTATGTTATTAATTGATTTAAATCAAATTACCTTGCCCTTTCTGTAGAGTTCAGTGAACATCAACTTTTTGATAAATTTTTCCAATCCAAAGCGAAATTTTCCAATTTTTATATTGGGATATTTATATGAAATATTGTTCGGATATATCTTCAATGTGTGATTTTTAATGAGCAGAACTTCTATTTATATCTTACCTTGAGTTTAGTAAGCCTTATGTTGACATCCATTTTCCAATTCAAAATTAAAAACATGTTCTATTTTACATGTCCAAAAATGTATTCTTTATTAACGTCTGAATTCAATGTCATTTTGGAAAATTTTTGTTGTTAGATTTGTATATACCATTCCTTTTTCGCAAAACAAATTATTTCTAGACACTCTTAAACTTGTTTTGCACTATATTTTAGATAACGGTATTAAAAACCTTTCAATTTTTTCAAGACCTGTTTGCAACCTTAACTGTAATGTTAAGTTTATTTTGCAGTTAAAAGCTAACATGATCTTATCAGAGAATTTAGCCTTTTGTTGACATCCATATATAAAGAAGTTAAAAACGTATTTTGTTACTAGGCCAATTTTCCATTGTTCCAATATGTTATTTTAATGTCTAAAACTTCTACTGCAGGTTGAATTCAGTAAAACATCTACTAAGCTGGATTTTCATGTGGAGGTATTGCAGAAAAGAAAGACACCAGGAGCATATTTTTGATGTGATTTATTGAAAATATTTTGAAATGTACATTTTATTACAGAGAGCAATAAAGAAATGTCAGAAAGGACCTTTTCAAGTTTCATTGTGAATATGTCCAACTCCTCACCCGCCAAAATTTTTGGTACAGTAGGGGATGTCAAACCTGGGCCTATCTCGGAGCTCAAAAATTCAATTGTTTTTCCTGCAGCTGTGGCAGCCATTTTGTCTTCTGCACTTTTATTCTCAGTGATCTGGGTCATTTCAATGGCTATGTTCAGAATAATTCTAAGTGAAAATTATTCTGAGCATAGCCATTGAAAAGACAGATCACTGTGAATACAAGTACAGAAGGCAAAAATTGATCTGAAAAAATAAAATTATAAGACATGAGAAAACAATACTCTTTTTTTTAACCGACTGAATGACCTTGGGGACTTAGTATAATTTTTCGAGCTGCTTTGGCATCAAAGGGTTAAAGCAAAATTTCTGGAAATTCTAGAATGTTCTGGAAACTACAAAAATTCTATAATTCTAGAATGTTCTGGAAACTACATAAATTTTGGAAATTCTAGAATGTTCTGGAAACTACAAAATTTCTGGAAATTCTTGAATGTTCTGGAAACCTCAAAATTTTTTCCATTAAATTCCGAATTCAAGCTTTATCAAAAACTTAATTGAAAATAACCAGAAATATGACAAAAATACTTTGAAAATTGGAACTGAAGCACAAATAAAGTGAAAAATGGTTAGAACAAGAATTATCAAGCACCAGTGAAAAATTACAAAATAACTCAATGTTGTGAGCACTTAGTGATGTAAACATAAGAAAATTGCAATAAAAATCAGTTTGCCATAGCACAGAGTACTTCAAAATGAAACAGCCTTGGAACAACTTTAAAGCATGAGCAAAATCAAACCAAACTTTAAAAATATTACCAAGCTCACAAAAATGGAAACCATGAATAGTTTATCAAATAAATTTAAAATAGAGACATCTAGAAAGAAATGTTTGTGAAGTATGAACATGGAAGGATTGTTTTGGAACTGCAGTATTCCTAATGCATAGAGAAATTGATTCAACTTGCGGAAAGTAAACAGAACTATAGAATACGAAGAACTTGAAAACTGGAATTACAAGAAAGAAAACTCTTTCCTATTATTTTACTATTGGAAATCAAAAGTTTTCAAAGATGTGCAATTTTGACAGAATTGAAAAATATAAACTTTTTAAAAAGTAGATGAGTTCCTCAGAATAAATACAACTACTAGCTTGGGAGTTTGTAAGCTTTCAAAGAAAATTGTAGACAACTTGAAATTGAGAATAAGTAAATTAAATATGTAAAAGACTTCAGAATTCTGATGAAAAACCATAGGTTCACTATGCACAAATTAACATAGCTAAAATTGATCAATTCATGACTTTATCAAGAATTTGAAAGGGAAGATTACTGATTTCTAAACAGAAAAATCATAAACTAAATGATTATCTGAAAGAACACCCAGAGTGTTGGAACATTCAGGAAGACCACAATTAAAAACCATTTAAATCAAAATCAAGGCTGCAGTTCACCCCAATTGTCAAACAAACTTTCAATTTTGCTAAGAAAACAGAAAGCAGGAAATGAAAATCTTTTCAGAACAAAGCAGATGATTGTGGGAAATATTAAGAGCACAAGATAAACTACTTCATTAAGAGAATTGTGGATGTAAATGGAGAGATACAAAGGAAAACAAACATCAGAAATAATCATCTTAAAAAAAAGAATGTCTGGGGATTGCTGGTCTTCAGAGTTACTCCAAGGCATAAAATTTTAAAGAGCCAGGCAAAATCACTCAGATAATATGCTTATGGAAATTGCTTTTTAAAGCAATATCAATATTTCCAACATTTATGGAAGATTTAGAAGAAATAATTAGAAAAATGGATTATTACAGAAATTACCTAATAAATGAAATTAAATGAAAATAAAGTTTCTGTCAAAGTAAATTTAAGGATATGAAGAGGTCTATTGAGAGATCACTACATAAGGAAGTGTACATTGTTTGGGATAACAGCAGCAATAATTGGTGAAGAGGGCAAGAATATATTTATATATATTTGGTGTTTAGGATTTTTGTTCAAGATCTGCTCCTCTGAATTGAATAAATATACAAGTATAGTCAAATGACAAGGACTGAGCAGAATGCAAAGTAAGAAAAAGGTCAAAATAAGTCAAGAAGAGATTTTCTTTCTCAGAATGAAGACCTGTTAATTGGAATACTTAAAAAGAAATATCCAAAGATTATCAATCATAAAGTTAAATTTCAAAGTAATGCTATGAATATCACTTATATGAAGTGAAATCTAAGCCCCTTTGAATAGCTTTTATTAAATGAAAAAGCATGGCAAAGAATATGTAATAAGCTGAAAAAACTAGTGCCTGTACCTTCTTTCTCAATTGTTGTTTCAAATCTTGTAGGACTAAGTTAATATATAATATTTGCTTCATTGAGCTTAATATGATAAAACAGTAATCATGTATTTTGAAATGTTGAATTTATTTAAAGTCAGAATCATCATTATATCAGTTGCCAACATAAAGGTTGTTGATTTAAATGAACTGATTTTCAAGCTATGTTTCTGAATCATGTAACAAATATATTTTCTAGTAGTTCATAGCCAGTTTCCTACTCCAATAATTTGTTTAAAGTTAAAAGTCACCAAACTACAATTTATAAATAGCAACAAAATATTATTTTAATCTAAACTGGCAAAGTAGTATAAGAAGGACTTTGCTGGCGTGGAAATTTTTCCCTTGAAAAATAAATCGCATCTTATAATTTTGAAATGCGGAATGACTAGTAAAAATATACATAAAGGTTCGAAGAAAGAAATATGACTCTTACTGTAAATCCTTTCATTACAAACGTATAAAGTTGGGCAAAATAAAGATAACTAGAGTATATCTGTACCAAAATTGATTGGAAATAAGCACTTACAATAGACGTACATTGACTTCCATAGTGCATTACAGCATGCTGGAGAAGATGGAGCTCCTTTCCCATGCTTCTTGAAGACACACCGGGTGCAACAGTATTCCAACACACAACAGGAATGATGGACTTGGGCTAAGCTAAATAATTTTCATAACAAAGGAGTTTTTCCCTACGAGGAAACTAGCTTTTTCTCCTTCAGGAAGGGGATAACCACCTTTGGCTACCTTCACACAGCTGTGCTAATGGGCCACAAATGGCTCATCCTTCCTTGTCCCTATCTGTTACTCCCTTGTGATCACAAAGCTAATCCAGAATAATCTAAATACAAAAGCAGGCATACCCTACCGCCCTGAGGCCTTCAGGAGAGAAATATCAATAAGAACTTAATCCATTGATTTCATCCCCTTGTACCTACAATAATCCTGCTTCTGTCTCTAACTGCACCAAGACCGACGAATTGGCTTTGCTTATGTACGAATGCTTAGGAAGCACATACAGCAATAGGCGCCTAAATTAGGCAGATGGTCTTTTTCTGAGTTGCGAAGGAGTAACCCTGCAAGAGAAAAACAATTCCACTTGTTAGAGAAATGTCAAGGAAAATTATGGTTGAATAAATGTAGATTGAGTATTGGTAATAGATGTACCTCAAGACTTAACTTAAAATCTTCCTTGGATGGTAGAATACAGGCAGATTGGTGGTGAATTTAATTGTATCATTCCAAAAAACTAAAACTTCTACCATATTTATGACCAAGGTCTTTTTCGACTAAACTTTTGGATGATAGCATATTTGACTAGTAATCATTTTAAAACAAAAAGTCCTTTATAAAAATGTGAACTAAATTTGATAGCTTCCAATGACCTTGACACAATTCAGTATTTGGAGAAAATCTATTTCAAGTTCTCAAGATAATATGAAGGCACTTTTACTTTGGCAAATAAAATTAAGAAAAATATACATTGGCATCATAAACTTGTATGACAATAAAAAAGAGTTCATTTCTTTCTGAGAAGTAGGAATATGCTTCTGACTATATGATCCATGATTCATTTATATAATTTATGTTATTTACCTAATTTCTTATCCTTATTCCAAATTATTTTACTGATATTAAAATACATTCTATGGCAATTTTCAAAGGAGAAATAGTATAACACAACAGCAAGATTTTACCAATCAGATTGAATTAAAGAAACCATATCCTATCTTAGCTACTTCAATTCTCTTACCCCATCACTCACTAAAATGTATATACCGTATTTTCCGGCGTATAAGACGACTTTCTAGCACCTGAAATCTTTCTTAAAAGTCAGGGGTCGTCTTATACGCCGGGAATATGGCAGCAAGGAGGAGAGAGGGACGGAGGAGGGGTGGCCGCACTGAACAAACACTTCACACATTTGCCACCTCTGGCAGAGTGCTGAGATCTAATATACCGTACAAATGCCCAACAGTCAAGGCCCCACCATGGCTCCACTAACAAGAAGAAAGAAATATAAAGCCAGTTTCAAACTAAAAGTTGTAAACTTTGCCATGGAACATAATAACTGCGCTGCTGCAAGACATTATGGAGTAACAGAAAAGATGGTTCGTGACTGGAAAGCAAATGAAAAAGCATTAAAGAGTATGCCAAGGGGTAAGTGTGCATTAAGAAGAGGCACCCCACATTGGCCAGAACTCGAAAAACATGTAGCAGACATGGTGAATGAGCATCGCCAAAATGGTTATGTTGTGACACGCAATAAAATACGCTTGTTAGCACTTCAGTGGGCAAAATCTAATCCAGATCACAGCAATAGATTTAAGGGCACTGTATCCTGGTGTACTAGATTCTTAGAAAGGCACAATTTGGTACTGAGGCAAAAGACAAAAATTGCACAAAAATTACCTGCAGATCTTGATGCCAAATTAAATAACTTCCATCGATATGTAATACAACAGCGCAATAAACATGGCTATGCGTTAAATAGTATCGGAAATACGGATGAAACTTCAATGAATTTTGATATGGTTGGAAATAAAACTGTCCATCCAAAAGGTGAAATAACTATTTTAATTAAAACAACAGGACATGAGAAGTCCAGTTTTACAGTGGTACTAGCTTGCACAGCTGATGGTGCCAAACTGAGACCAATGGTTATTTTTAAAAGAAAAACAATGCCGAAACTCAAGTTCCCTGTTGGTTGTTTTGTACATGTGAATGAAAAAGGCTGGATGGATGAAGAAGGGGTAAAGCTATGGCTTGATAATGTATGGAGCAGGCGACCAGGTGGACTTATTAAAAAACGTAGCCTACTGGTGTGGGATATGTTCAGGGCTCATTTAACTCCCAGCACCAAGGAAAGGCTTGCGAGACTGAATACAGATGCAGCAGTTATTCCTGCAGGATTGACATCGTTGGTACAGCCACTGGATGTGTGCCTAAACAAGCCGTTTAAAGATCGCATTCGAGAACAGTGGAATGAGTGGATGGTTAGCGGTGAAAAGTCATTCACAAAAGGAGGAAACATGCGTGCTCCACAGTTGGATGTTTTGTGCAAATTTGTCATAAAAGCCTGGAATGACATTGATGCAGAAACAGTAATCAAGTCTTTCAAAAAGTGTGGCATATCAAATTCGTTAGATGGTATGGAGGACGACTACTTGTGGCAAAATGAAGAGGAAGTCGAAGCTGAGACCACACCATCTGATACGGAATTAGATCCATATGATGACTGCCTTACAAATGTAGAACAAGACGTTATTGATGTACTGATGATATCAGATGACGAACAGGAGGATTTTGAAGGTTTTTAAATGGAAACTGCGTTGCTGACTCGCCAGTGACTTGCGAGCTCTCTCTATTGTTTGTTAACTTCCTCGTATCAGACTGCTTTAGGAAAAGTTTAATCCACTTGCACTGTTTTAGTTTAATATGTTTTATGAGGAACTGCCTTATGTTTATTAGTGACCGTTTTCATGCTAAGTACCATGATGTCATAAGCATTTTAATTAAAAATTTCTATATTGAAATCAAATCTGATGTTTTTTTATTTACCGGTAGTGTGCGTTGGAAAAGGGGTAGTCTTATACGGAGAGTATAGCACAAATTCTATATTTTAACTGGAAAAGTTGGGGGTCGTCTTATACGCCGGAAAATACGGTACTTTCATTAAATTCATTTAAATTATCATATAAATATTAAAATCATAATCCAAATGATGCTTTGTTAATGTCTTTAACACAATACAATTTATCACACAAAGTTATTCACAGCAGAAACTGATTGTTTATGACAATGCTGATGATAAAATGGTCAATAGAGAACACCTAACTTATTCCATTCTAGTCCTTAAAATTTCAACGGAAATGTAAAATTTAGATAATAGCAGATAATATCATTCACAAGTAGATGCATATTCAAAAATACTGAGGAATAATGACCAGGTTTTGTCATGTACTTTGATTTATAGTTGAAACATAAATGATTATAGGATCAGCAAATACTTATTATATGCTAATTGTAGTAATTTTGAGTTCATGCTATAATTACAAATGATTATAAGACATCTTCAAATCCCTCATGATCTGTTGCTAATAATGGTAAGCTCA
This sequence comes from Ladona fulva, assembly GCA_000376725.2. Taxonomy (NCBI): domain Eukaryota; kingdom Metazoa; phylum Arthropoda; class Insecta; order Odonata; family Libellulidae; genus Ladona; species Ladona fulva. The sequence continues at coordinate 617,295 of KZ308613.1, forward strand.
TCTATACTTCAGTTTGTATATATACAACTATAGAAATATGTCAGTGTTCTTTTTTAGTCAAATTTTAATCTTTCATTATCAAACATTTACGCACCAGAGTGGCTGGAAGGGCTTTATTTTAATATGCCATAAGCTAATCAAACTAAGAATAAAAATGTAGTTCACAAGTTTCTCAATGGAAATCCACACATAATATTCATACAACATAGCATCAACTTATAACATAACTACTAGTAAGCTGCTAGTAAGTTCATAACCGATAGTTTATTCAACAATTATAAAGAGAAAAGATGACTTCTTTTATGCTAGTGTTGTGCTTAACACGTCTGCCGATGTCTAGTTAACTGGACATCGCTAGTGTTTGCTATAGGCTAATGTCCAGTTAACTGGATCTATGTATCATTCCTTTCCTTTTAAGAGGCTCTGGCTTCGTTTATTCATCTATAAATTTCACAGAGGCCTAGCTTAAGCATTACTAACACCTTGGTTAATTAGGGATAATAATAGTTTAATAACCTTACCGTGGTGGGGAGGTTTGTGTACTCCAGTGACCTGGAGAGCTATACTGGCAGGAGGTTAAGCTTCCTGGTAGCCAGGCAGGTCGAAGGGTAGGAGTCTGACAAAGAGTGGTCCAATATAGGGTAGATGGGGCTCTATAGCCTGGGAAGGCAACCCAACTAGGAGAAGGTAAACTCCAATATCAAAACTCCCTGATGGAAAGATATCAAGATTGGAACTGTGAACATATTGTCCTTGTTGGGAAAAGTAGAGGTGCTGATAGATTTTATGGAGGAGAAGAAAATAGAGATTCTTGGACTGAGTGAGACTAAATGGTGTGGTGGAGGAGAAAAAGTATTGAGATTGGGATATAGATTAATATGGAGTGGAGGCAGAGAGAAGAAGAATGGAGTTGCTGTGATTATCAGAGAAAGAATGTGGGGAATGGTTGTGGAAGTGGTACGAGTAAATGATCGAATACTTAAGCTGATGTTGAGATTGGGAGATAAGTACCAGAGCATCCTGCAGGTATATGCACCACAAACAGGGTGTAAAGTGGAAAAGATAAAAGACTTCTTAGAGATTTTGTATAACCAGATTGACGATGCACCAATAGTGGTCATGGGAGACCTGAATGCTCAATTGGGAATGGGAAGAACCAGATGTGAGGAGATTATAGGACCTCATGGATATGGTAAATGGAACAAGGAAGGAGAGTCCCTGATTGACTTCTGTATAAGAAACAATTTGTTTGTGGGGAACTCATGGTTTAGTAAGAAACTAAGTAGAAAAATAACAAGATATGGATGGGGAGATAGTCACATGAAAACAGTAATTGATTATGTGCTAATAGAATGTGAATACCGCAGAGAACTGATAGATGTTACAGCAATGCCAGAGGAAGCATTTGGCAGAGATCATAGAGCGGTCATGTTCAAAATGCAAGTTGGAGGATTAAAATGGGCAAAGGAGGTTAGAGAAAGAAGAATCAAAGTATGGAAACTTAGGGAGAAAGAAAGAAGAGAAGAGTTCATGGAAAATATGAAGTATCAGGTTCTGGAGGAAGTAAAAGAGAATATAGAGGTAGAATGGAAGAGATTCAAAGAGGCTGTACTAAGAACTGCAGAAGAGGTGTGTGGTAGGACATCAGGTAAGAAGAAAGTAAAAGAAACACACTGGTGGAATGATAGGACAAAAGAGGCTGTAAGAGGAAAGAAAGAGGCATGGAAGAAATGGATGAAGGGAAGAGGACTAGAAGCTAAGATACTTTACGATACTAAGAAACGGGAGTGTAAAAAAGTTATAGAGGTAGAAAAGAAGAAAAGCTGGGAGGAGTTTACAAAACTCTTGGTGGAAGATGATAAAGGGGACAAGAAAATAATATACAGAATGGTGAATAACAAAAAGAGGGAGTGAGTAGAAAACGATTTTATCAAAGGGAAAAATGGAGATATACTGACTGATATCAAGCAGATAATGCAAAGATGGGGAGAATATTTTGGTGGACTTTTAAATCCAAAAGATCTGGAGGTTAGTGAAGAAGAGGAAGAGGAAATGGAGGAAGAAGTGAGAGGAGTGGCTGGAGAAGATCTGTTATTGGTAGAAGTTGATAGAGCTGTAAGGAAGATGAAGGCTGGAAAAGCTGCAGGAGTTAATGAAGTAACTGTAGATACGATTAGAGCAGGAGGACAGCTAACCATTTCCTGGTTGCACAGAATATTTAAGACTGTATGGAGTGAGTACAAGGTGCCAGAGGATTGGAGAAATGGTGTGATTGTACCAATATACAAGAAAGGAGAGAGGAAACTGCAGTAATTATAGGGAGATAACACTTATGTCACAAACAGCAAAGATATTTGAGAGAGTGATAGAAGAAAGATTGAGAAGCCAACTGGAGGATGGTCTATGTGAAGAACAATATGGATTCCGGAGAGGGAGATCAACCATTGACCTTATATTTTCAATCAGGCAAAAAATGGGAAGAAGCTGGGAGTGGAAAGAAGATTTGGCAGCAGTGTTTATAGACATTGAAAAGGCATATGATAGCATTCCGAGGAATATAGTTTGGGAGGTTCTACAAAAGAAAAAGGTAGAAAAGAAAATAATCCATGAGATGAAAGCTATGTAGAAGGATTGCCAAAGTTGTGTAAAGACTTGTTTGGGAAGGTCTGATTGGTTTCCCATCGAATCAGGATTGAGGCAGGGTAGCGCTCTCTCTCTGTTCTTATTTATATTGGCAATGGATGAGGTTATTAGAGACGTTAAGGAGAAAGTAGGTGATTTGAACTCTGCCTTGTTTGCTGATGATTTGGTGGTTTGGGGAAATGATGTTGGGGGTCTGCAGGCTAAAATCAATATCTGGAATGAAACAATTGAAAAATACGGAATGAAGATAAATATAGAAAAGAGAAAGGTATTGGTGGTGACAAGAGATCCTGAGAGAAGAAAGGGAAAAATTGAATTGAATGGGCAGCAGCTGGAGGTTGTAAGAAATTTCAGATATTTGGGAAGTGAGTTGTCAGAGGATGGGAGAATAAACACGGAGATTGGACATAGATTAGGAGAAGCCAATGAATTTTATCAAAGTGTACGAGGCATGCTTTGGAGAAAAGAAGTCCCAATCAAATGCAAGACGCTAACATTTAGTACATATCTGGTGCCTATCCTGACATATGCTTCCAATACGTGACAGGCAGAGAAGAGAGTAGAGTCCAAGCAATGGAAATGAAATTTTTAAGGATCAGTCTGGGAAAAACAAGGAGAGACAAGATCAGGAATGAAAGAATCTAAGAAAGAAAGAAAGATAAATCTTGGGTATATAAAGGCTCCAAATACAGATTGAGAGAATGAGATTGAAATGGTTTGGCCATATGAAGAGAATGGATGAATGGCAACTTCCAAGAAGGATATTTGAAGAGAATATTAAAGGAAAAAGACCAAGGGGGAGACCAAGAGGAAGGACATGATTATGAAAGACATAAGTAAAAGAGTGGAAGATGTAGACAAAGTGTGGGATGAGATGTGGTTGGAGGATAGAACAAGATGGCGGTCACTGGTCCACAAACACCACACGGGATGAAAGGGGAAAGGATTCATTTTAGAAAATAAGTGTATTCTTTCAAAGGAATGAATACACTTATTTTCTAAAATGAATGAATAAAGGTAAATTAAAATATATGTAATGATAAAAGATTGTTAGAAAGGTCTTAATTCTGAAGATCATTTTCCTTCCTTGGAGGTGCAGTTAGGGCTGAGACCAAAGTCCATTCCAGAAAGTCTTCTTTCTCCTTTCCTGCACAGCCGTAATAGAACGGATGAGATGTTAAACACCATCTACTCACTTTTTTCATCAAACCATAAGATTTAAAAGGGATTCACTTAATAATAGTTACGCTAAATCATATTATAATCATTGGGGCTTTAATCCTATGTGGACTAATATTTTCATATATAATGCCTAATTTAAATTAGATGAAATTTGGATTAAAAATTTAGCTATTTATACAAATTAAATAAATTTCCCAAGCATTTCAAATCATCAAAATATTTCAAGCAATGCAAAATCATTATATACAGCATCAAAACCAATAGTATTTTATAATCTACAGAGGAGGCCGTGATATTGTGGAAATTCATCATATAAAACAGATTTATACTATAGTATTTTAATTGTCTCTATAGGTATTATTCTGTACCAGGGACTTCTCTTAATACAAATAAAAAACAATGATTTGGGAAACCTAATTTAAATAAGAGGACTCAAAGAATGTGAAATATAGAGTACATTCTAGTTATGTCAATTTTTAAAGCAGTATACAGTAAATATTATCCAAAAACCGAATTGGGTAAATCATTGTTTTTGCGAAAAAAATCATAGCTCGTACACCAATGATCGTACGTTTCTGGTGAAATAAAAATAAAGGCTGGTGGACCTCTGCGCAATATTTACCCAGTATACATCTGTAGAAATGACATTAACATGAGTTTCAAGAAATATCTAACCATCAACCCAAATGATACACTACAAAAAACCAATCAAATACAAAATATCATTATATGGAAAGATTGATATATTCAAAATATTTCTAAGCAATATTAACTCTATGATTGTGACAAAATTCTAAATAATGAAGCTAATATTGGTAAATATTGCGAAGGGGTCCAAATACAATGAATATTGGAGTTCTCTTCCTATATGCAACAAAGAATCGTAATTGATGCATGTAGCAATAGTCTTCCCCTTAAAATGGAGTGACACAAGATTGAAGAAGTAACGCATTATTAATTTATTGCAGTTATTGATTCATTATTGAGCATCAATTTAGACGTCATGTGAAAAGTAGCATTCAGGGCTTAACAATGGCATTACAATGAGTATTGAAATCATGTCAAAACAATTTCAAGCAGCAGGATTCCATAAAAAACGATTTATTCTCGAACTAAAGTTGAATTCCAGAACCAAACCAATTCCCTAACATAATAATTGAAATAATCTACCTTCTCTGAAATTTGACGTACTAAGCTGCTCGTAATGACAAGTAATTTTGGACTTGACAGAAAAACTTAACTTTGAATGCTCCGATTCTTGATATTAATGAGTTTAAAATTGCACCTTAGCCATTATCAAATGCATGTAAAACAGCTACACAAAATCCTTAGTTTATCTCACGTTTATCTTGCCTAAGTAGTCTAATGCCCCCAGGATGTGTCTACTCCCATACATTGACAGATGAAGCAATTTCCTATACTCATCAAGCTATGGTAAGCTGCTGGTAGGTGGCTCTGGCGTAGTTTTACGCGGTAATTTAAACAATACGGCTACTGGGTTACCGATTTTGGTATTTATACCTCTCAATTTGTCCTTAAATGCGATATTAACTTAATGCCCAAAGAAAAAACGAAACTTAAAGTTACAAAGCATGATTTATTTGAATAGTAGACATATTACATATAAAATCGAAAAGTGTCGTACATGAAGGATGTTTCAGCAATATCAAAAGTAAGGCACACAACAAACTGCACATTGAAAGCTTTTGTTCATACTGGTGGAAACTGCACAGTAATATCAATGGTAAGTTTAATCAAAATATATGACCAATGCCAACAATGGAACAAGTTCAGCCTAATACACATCTTTAAAGTTCACAACTTAAAAGTCACTTCATTAGATAACTAATCACTATGGAAACAGCATACTTAAGAAACAGAAAGATAATCTACACATGAATCACTGATATTCATCCACACAACAGTACATAACTGCTGAAATATCCCACCAGACATGCTAAAGCAAGCACCTTTTTAAGATGATGATTCTGTTTCGAGGCCTCATTTTCATTTGTGAAGTGTTTGAATTTGGAAACAGGAAGAATATGAGAAAATGTGGCAATACGAATTTGCACATGGTGATCTTTTTTTAAATTCAAGGCTTCCTTCCTTAAAAAATCCACTGCTCAGAGAAAATTCTTCAAAAACTAGAAAGAAGAAAATTTTGTCAGTTTTCCCATTCAAATGCAATATAAAAGCACAGGTATCAAAATTGCAACATGAAACTTACAACCACTTTTCCATTAACTTGGAATCGAATAAGAAAGAGCAATTGAATTGCCAAGCAGAAATGGACATCGGAAAAGTCTGACAGGAACTTGTACCAAGAATCTTTTGCATTCCAAGTTGCTGCATCACTAAATAAAGCTATCAAACAAGGGACTCCCAAATACCCAAGTTAGCAATGCACTCGACTTCAGTGAAAGCAGTCTTGGGTTTGATTCCCGGTGATGCCTACATGCAAAATGATCTGTTGTTGATGCACTATTAACATAAATACTACTACTACCATCAAGCAAGAACAGACTGTTGTGCTGTTTTGGGAGACTTTGTGCGCTTCCTTCTACATCAACTTTACTCCTTTTCTTGTTATGACAAAGAAAAGTGATCCATGGGACCACTTAAAACAGAAAATGGAGACTGACCTGGAACAGAGAGAGTAAGATATATAAGCATAAGAGAAAACAAAGATGAATTATTAACCTCCGAAGGTATTTAGAAACAAACAAACTTATTATACACATGCAAACTTATTTTTATGCACTTATTAATCGCCATTCATAACTTATGTCTTACCATCACTTTTTTCTCTTTCCTTGGTACCACCAAAGAATTGCTCTTATCACAGACACCTGAATGGTAGATTTCTTCAGATCCCTCCAGTGCTAGCTGCAAATTCTTGAGTGTCATTGATGCAAACGATCCACCTAAGAATTTCTCATGAACATCAGGGTTCTGACAAAAGTCGACCCACATCCGACATCTGTGAATGATGAAAGTAGTCTCCCTGGACTGTATTCATTTTATCTGTGAATGACATTATTGGTAGATAGAAATACAAGTGATAGACATATATCTGACAACATAAGAGCCATTTCGAAGGCCCTGTTTATGAGTAAAATGTTAGTTCAACACGAAAGATAGACAGCACTGAGTGGGCCAACTGCATGATCACAAAATATTTTCATTATCAATACAATTGGCACTGCAGATTGTTTTGCAACTTTGTGCCAGCGTGTTGGCATATGGAACCTCAGTAGGAAAAGCATTTTGGACAGTGATATTAATTACGATGATAGTTAAAAGCATTATGAATTAGCATTTAACAGTTGAAGGTTTTCAGAAATGAAACAGAGTAAGTAATAATAAAAATATTCCATCTCCAACTTTATTTACCATATCCAAATGTCACCATGTCCATAACTCAATAATGGTTTTAGTCAAAATTCAAGTGATAAGATTGCGCACTTTACATATCGTAAATTAACTGAGGATCGTTAATTAACAGAAGATATTACAAATTATTCTCTTTCTCAAGGAGAAACTAACGAGAATAAAGTCCGACAGAACTGGAATTTGAACCTTCAGGAGTAACGGTAAACACAAATTGCACCCAATTCTATTTGATTTAGAATAACAATGAGATTCTCAGGAGAAAGGTTTTAAAACCTTTGCACTAGCTTTTGGGGTCGATTTGCAAATACTTATGGGAAGCGACTTCGCGGATATAAACAGAAAGATACAGATTACCTATTTCCAATTTACTTTAAGAAGCAAATAATTAGAATACTATATCAAGTTTCACTCATCTTTCAACAGGAAAGGTGCACTGAAATGTATGCACTACAAAATACTTGCATACCTCTCTGTTTCGGGAAACAAAACATGCGCTTTTCCTCAATGTCCACCGAAGTCATACTGGGGCAATCTATTACTGCACATCTCACGTTGTTTTTCGGCATAGCTGCAGCCAAATTATCCTTATGACCCTCAAATTACAAGTTAGAGGATTACTCAAAACGGTGGCAAGCGAACACGCCGTAATGTTATCATTGGTACCAAAACCTCTGATATTGGGCTTTCCGGAATCCCCAAAAAAGTTCACTTACATGTTTGGCGCTTTAACTTTTTTTTGTATACCAATAAAGCCAAACTCATCAGGGGGAGGAAAGTATTTCCTAACCTTCATCGACGACTTTTCGAGATACGCAGTGGTCCGCATATTAGCTCTAAAAAGCGACGTATTTTCGGAGTTTTTGAGGTTCCAGGCTCAAGCAGAGCGAGTTCAACAACCGAGGAAGCTGGTGGCCCTGCAATCCGATAATGGAGGAGAGTACCTGAGCACAGAGATGACTCACTACTTGACGAAGAAGGGTGTAATTCAACGATTGACGGTGCCGGGAAATCCGCAGCAGAATGGAGTTGCAGAGCGACTGAACCAAACACTGCTCAACATGACCAGATGTATGCTAATACAGTCGAGCATGCCAAAGAG
>KZ308613.1:631964-669696 GCA_000376725.2 Ladona fulva
GTGAAACTCCTGGGATTCTTTCTTGATCCCAAATTGACTTGGAAGGAACACATCAACAATCTCTGTTGCAAACTATCAAGAGTAATTTTCATGTTACGCAGACTTAAATTATCTGTCTCTGATGCATACCTGCGAACTGTATATTTTGCCTTTTTTCACCCTCATGTAATGTATGGAATAAGATTATGGGGACAAGCTTCTCATGTTCACAGTATATTACTACTACAAAAAAAGGCAATAAGATTAATAACTGGCTCCTCCTTAAGAGACCATTGTAAGCCTTTGTTCATTCAACAAAGGATTATGACTGTATATTCATGTTATATATTTGAATCACTCCTTTATGCTAAAAAAAATCTTCATAAGTTTAACCTGCGTTCCAGTATCCACTCACACAATACTCGTCACTCTGAACTGATTGACATCCCTCAACATCGACTCAAGAAGACCGAAAATAGCCTAAATTACTCTGCAATTAAATTTTTTAATAAGCTACCCTCAAGAGTAAGAGATACACCCTTAAAAAACTTTCATAAAGTCATTCATGACTGGATTTTACTAAATCCATTCTACTCCATTGACGAATTTCTAAGTATGAATATCAACATAATTGTTTAATTTCTTAAGCCATGCAACCAACTCTATGTTTCTCTCTAACTAATGCTGTATATTTTGTTTTTTTAACATGTCCTTTGTGTGATCTTTGAACTATGTTTGTTTTATAATGTTTTATTGTTCACTGCACTTTTTTCTTTTACATATCTATAATTATACTGTATCTGCTAATTGTTAATTTCCATATGTTTGTATGATTTTCTTTTGACGATGCCTATACCTATTACCTGGTCTTTGGCTAATTAAATATTATTATTATTATTCCACTTTGAACTATTGTTATGGCCGTTATGACGCTTACCTCCGCCACGAGGATAAACAGTTTTGGCGAACTGTCGACCGTGAACTCCGTGTGTTGTGAAGGTTTTTTGTTGCCGGGTGCAGTGTCACATTGTAAACGAGTGTTGCGCAATAGTGACTACACGCTGTCGGATTCTATCGGACATTTCGATCCCGCCAAGGAGGATATCGGGTCATGGTTTTGCCGTTTTGACGAATTTCTGCTCACGAAGGAAATAAACGAGCCAATTCTTGTCGAGGGGGGAAACGCCGCTCACCATGCCGGGGATGTTATCGCTTATAACAACAGAAAAAGGGCGTGGCTCACCAGGTTAATTGGGCCCACAGCCCATCAGGTATTAGTGATATCGTGTGCACCAGACTTGCCAAATAAAAAGTCCTTTACTGAGTTACAAAATATATTGACTGCTCATTATCGCCCGACTCGAAATAAAAATGACGAGCGAGATACGTATTTTAACCGCGTACAAAAACCGAAAGACTCCGTGAGTGAGTTTGCCCTGGGTTTACGTAGTCTAGCTCGGTACTGCGAATTCGGGAATATGCTAGATTCATTCTTGCAATCGCAGTTTATAAACAAAGTGCGCGACACGCGAGTGAAAGACAAAATTAGGGACGGTGCCGCTAAATTCACCACCCTAGTGGCGAATGCAGCAAAACACGAGTCGGACCTCAAACCCGAAAATGTTACGCCCGCTGATGTCAACTACGTTCGACATAAACAGCAACGGAGGAAGAAGTCGAAACCACCGATACGGGGAAACTTCCAGAACCGACGAACGCAGAGAGACTCCGGGAGACATGCGCCACCGAGCACCGCGTCATCGGGGAGCTCTGGTGGAGCAGAGCAGCAGGCCCGAGGACGGTGTTTCAATTGTAATAATTTTGGCCATTTTTCCAGGGAATGTCCAAGAAAACGCCGCCAGAAGAAGGAGCTCAATGTTGATGAGACCGCTGATGACTTGTCGCACCTGGACCTGAGTCTGATCGAAACTCCGGTGAACGTTTTCGCAGTGTCGCCGTCAACGACGTCCGAATTCCCGGAGCGGCTGATGATCGACGTGAGGGTCAATGGTGCAGAGATAAAAATGGAAGTCGACACGGGGGCAAAAGCGTCCGTGATCGGTCACTCAACTTATTTGCAGCATTTCTCCCAGGTACCGTTACGTCCTACCAGAGCGTTGACATGGGGGACGCCGATGGAGATGCTTGGCCAGTTCGACGCGAACGTGTCAGTGGGTCAACAGTTTGCGACGGCACCTCTGTCTGCGGTTGATCGCGATTTTCCGTCGCTGTTCGGACTACCCTGGATGAGGTATTTCCGGTTGGATTGGCCCCGTCTTTTGCCAAATCCCGTACACCAGGTACTGGCCGTTTCGACCGCGCAGCCCGCGTCGTCGCCGTCGGCCGCACCTTCTGTGTCCGTTATCGCGCGCGCCGCTCCGCCCGCGACGGCACCCGCCGCTGCCGCGTCAACCGCAAGACCGTCGTCGACGCCCGCGACGACATCGACTTCGACTCGGGGAACCCAGACTGCTGAAGTCGCCGCGATGCTTGAGGAGTATAAGGGTAGGTACCCTCATGTTTTCGGTGATAAGCCCGGAATGATTCAAGGTTTCGAAGTACTCCTTCGCCTGCGAGAAGGAGCAACGCCAGTGATCATCGGTCCGAGACCGATACCCATCGCCCGTTCAGCACCCACCAAGAAAGCGTTAGAGAAACTCTGTGCGTGCAAGTTTCTAGTGCCGTGTTCCCCAGGACCTTGGGGCACTCCGATAGTGGGTGTTCCGAAAACGGATGATGACATTCGCATATGTGGTGATTATGCATTGACGCTCAACCCTGACTTGTTGCTGTGGGGACGTACGACGCCGTCAATCGATATTCTATCGATCGTCGAAGGCACGATTTTCTGTCTGTTGGACATGGATCAAGCTTATCTTCTAGCGCCTTTGAGTCCGGAGTCCCAGGAACTCACCAAGATCAACACACCGTTCGGGAGTTTCAAGTGGCTGCGGAAGCCGTTTGGGATTGCTTCCGTTCCTGGTGAATTCCAAGAAATTATCATGACGATCCTAGCCAACATCGACAACATCTTCATCTACCTCGATGATATTCTGATATGGGGACTGACGAGGGAAGCCTGCCGGAAAACTCTAGAAGAGGTACTCGCCCGTTTGGAAAAGCACCACGTCCGTCTTAACGTGAAGAAGTGCAAGTTCCTGGTTTCTGAAGTGAAATATTTGGGTTTCCTACTAGACCGCTTCGGAAGTCGCCCCGATCCGCAGAGGATTGAAGAATTGAGGAAGATGCCCCTGCCGCAAAACCAGGTGGAGCTAAAGTCATGGATAGGAATGGTGACATTCTTCTTTAAATACGCATTGCACCTGGCAACCATCTCTCACCCACTTAATCGCTTAGTGAAAAGCGCCGTCTGGAAGTGGGAGGACGTCGAGCAGAAGGCCTACGATACGGTCTTATCCGCCATCGGGAACCAGATTCTAGTGCCGTACTCACTGAAGAGGAAGCTCCGGATGACGAGCGACGCCAGCCCGATCGGAGCCGGTTGCGTGCTCAGTCACGTGACAGAAGATGGGAGAGAGGAGCCAATAGCTTTTGGAAGCAAGACTTTCACTGACTCCGAGAAGAACTATCCGGTCCATGAGAGGGAGGCAGCCGCGATGGTTTTCGGTCTGAAAAAGTTCAACACTTTTCTGGAAGGAAGAGAGTTCGAACTGGTCACGGATAACGCCGCGCTGGTGGCGCTGTTCGGCGACAAAACAAACTGCGCGCCTACGACGCCCAACGCCTGCGACGTTAGGGTCTGATGTTGGGAGCGCACTGTTACACAATTGTTCGTCATCGCAGCGAAGACATCCCACACGCCGACTACCTCAGCCGTCATCCCTGCGCCGATGACACCCCGGTGGAGTCTGAAATCTATCTGGTCATGCCGACCGAGGAGAACATCCTGGTGACTGCCGAAGAGGTGGCGTCCGCGACATTCGCCGATCCGGTGTTGCGCCGCGTTCGAGGTTACGTGAAGGAAGGATGGCCAGATCAAATCAACGACGAAGAACTGAAGCTGTACCATCGAAGATACCTACAACTCACCGTAGAAAACGGATGCGTGCTCTGGGGAGTACGTGTCATCGTGCCGACGTCGCTGTGCGAAAAGATCCTGACGCTGCTTCACGAGACGCACCCTGGTGTAACTCGGATGACCGCACTTGCGAGAAGTTATGTGTGGTACCCGAATTTAGATGCAGATCTGGAGCAGTTTGTGAGTGACTGCGAGTGTTTCGGACACTGCAAGTAGAGATTCCGCACGAGCAGTTGGTGCCATGGTCGTGGCCGACGCGCAGATGGCAGAGGATTTTTATAGACTTCGCTGAGTATGGTGGTTCGCATCTCCTGTTGGGTCAAGATGGTCATTCGAAATGGCCAGAAATCCAGATTGTACCAGATAAGACGGCCGAAACTACGATCGAAGTGCTAAGGTCGTGGTTTGCCCGTTGGGGTCTTCCGGAGGAGCTGCTATGCGATAATGGGCCGCCGTTCCACTCCGATGCGTTTGTCAGTTTCCTGCTTGCAAATGGCATTGACAAGACGCATTCTCCTTCTTACCACCCGCCCAGCAATGGACAGATCGAAAGAGGGGTGCAGACGGTGAAAGCCGGCCTGGAGAAGCAACTGTTGGACAACGCGACGTCAGCGCGAACCTTGCAGCACAAGATCGACGCCTGGTTGTTTGCATACCGCAACGCCCCACATAGCGTAACCAAGGTCGCGCCGGCTGAATTGTTTCTGGGTCGCCGTCCAAGAACCAAACTATCGCTGGTCAAGCCCGATCAGATTTTGAAGAAGAATATGGAAGCTGTCCGTGAGAAAACGAAACGGGATCATCCTAGAAAGACAACCGTTTACCGTCCGGGAGATCTCGTCTGGGTCAGATCCATCGTTCACCGCTGCGTCCTGTGGCTGGAGGGGGCAATCGAGGCAGCTGTATCCCTCGTCAGTTACGAGGTGAACGTCAACGGAAAGAGGCGCCATGTGTCCAGCTCGCACCTCTCGCCTCGGTCTCCGACGGCAACCTGCATCGACGTGGATCCTGTGGCGCGACTTTTCGCCCCGCCGGTTCCTGCGACTGCCAGCAGCCGAACCCCTGCCGAGCCCGTTCCGGTGATTCCCGCACCAACGAATGTACCCGTGGGGCTTCCATCACCGCCGTCGCCCGGGCCGATCCTTGCACCGGGTCCGCCTGTTCCTGATCTCGTCGGAAGTCCGTCCGTACCGAAGCCTGAGGTACCCTCGCCGGTGACTCCGTCATCGCGCGGAGGTTCCGCAACCAATGGCAGTCCAGTGATGAGCCCGATGTCAACGCCGTGACGTCCGACATCAATGTCAACGCCTAGAAGGATGACTTCGGCGCCTGCAGCCCTAACTCCGGCTCGACAGACTCGAGCGGGAAGACAAATCTCGAAGCCAAAGTACCTTGCTGATTTTGTACCTAGATAGGTTTTGTAACTTGTCTCTTAGGGATGTTAGGCTTCCAAAATGTATCGACTGATCACCCAGGTATTTTCTTAGATAAGTAGCACTGGCGCCTTACTTGTAATGTACGTGTCATAACCTTTGCTCATTGAATTTGCTGATTTTTTAAGTTTTTTGATTTTGTATTAACGATCTTAATTTTATGCGGTGGAGAGTGTTATATTCTGACATGTATTCCAATGGACCGTGAGTTAAGTTGTCACTCTGATAACTAGGAACTTAGATTCGGTCAGGTTGGCACCACTGCGCATGATTATTAATCAGAGACAAGATGGCTGATCTGTAACTTAGTGCAGTAAACCTCCAGTTAATTTTATAGAAACAAAAGCGAATTTTTATTGCCGAACCTTAAAAGCCTGACGATACAACACCCGCTACCGTCGCTGCTCCATCTACAAGTACCAACTATCCTGCTCCGGAGAATATTGAGTCATCATCTGTACCGGTAGCCTCTGCCAAAGAGACCAACAGATTCACCCTGGTCAAACGTCACAGAAAGCCGAAAACTCTGAGGGTCATCGGAAACGGCGAAGAAGCATCGACGGGAAAGACACATCTACGGCCCGCCAATCGTCTCGCTTACCTCTATGTCGGAAGACTCCATTCCGACACAACCACCGATGAAATTACTACATACATCAAAGGTAAAGTTAATGTTGACTGTATATCCTGCGAGAAGATTCAAGGGAAAAGTGCTCACGGATCTTTTAAAATCGTGACCTCCCATAATGCCATGGAGTATTGGAATATAATCAAGCTGTGCTTGTTTCTCTTGTTTAAGTGTGTGTATTTGCACATGAGTGCCATCTAGTTACTGTACTGCTGTTGCTGTTTTGTTTTACTTTTGTACTATTTTTTTTGTAAATAAATCCATGCTTGAGTGTAGTGTGATACCATGCTGTCGAAGCGAGAACACGTGTTGTCATTCGGTCCTTACCTTCCTTGTAATTAATTTACTAGCGAATTTACAACAGGTTATGGGCCCAGTACCTCGCAAACACGCTAATAATTAATTCGANGTCTACGTTGATGCAGATTGGGGTGCAGATCGAGAAGACAGGAGGTCGACTAGCGGATATGCCATAGTGCTTGCAGGGGGAGCTGTAAGTTGGCAGGCACGCAAACAGAAGACCGTGGCACTATCCACTGTGGAGGCAGAGTATGTGGCCATGTGTGAGGTGGTGAAGGAAGTTTGTTGGCTCCGTTCACTGCTCATAGAACTAGGCCAGGAAAGATTCATTGAGACACCTTGTGAAATTTTGGCTGACAATCAGGGTGCAATATGTTTGAGCAAGAATGAGACTCTTTCAGAAAGAAACAAACATATGGACATTAAGTTTCATTTCTTAAGGGAAAAGGTGTCAGAAGGTATAATTTGTTTTAAATATGTGCCATCAGGTGAAAATGCAGCTGATGTGTTAACCAAGGGAATACCAGGCCCTAGAGTTAAGGAATGTGTGGCTAAGCTAGGATTTAAGTGATTTTTTGGTTGAGATTAGTGTGATTATTTTGATTCGGGTATCTTTTGAGAACAAAATTGTTCTAACAAGGGGGAGTGTCAGATGTTGTGTAGTAGATTAATGTTAAAATAATTTTGTTTGAGATGTTTATATATTGTGAAATGATGTGATTAATATTTTAGGTTGGTAACTGGGCGTAACTTTTGATGTTTTTTTGTTTTTGGCGGTTGAGAGTCGCGTGGTTGTGTTGTGTTTAAAAAGACAAGTTTGTATGAAGGGTTGACGAAGGTGAAATAAATCCATCATCATACCTCGTGGGTTTTCATTAATTAAACTCATAATAACCTAAGGGACGCTGCTTGACAGAGTTGCACTGTGAGATCTGTGCAGCTATATTTCCGACGTTTTCCCTAATTGTTTTGTCTGTGTATCGCTCTCCAACTGGAGATATTAATATTTTCCTAAATTGCCTGGAAAATTTACTACTCTACCTATTTAACAAACGTAGCTTTAATTTAGGTAAGTCTAAACTGGAGTCTCTGTGGCGATTTCAACTTGGATATTCGTATGTCTTCACCAGATGTGTTATCCTTCAAAAACCTCTTTCTTTCATTCAATCTTTATCATTCAAATGAAAATCCAACCAGATCTGAAGCCTACTTGGATAATATTTTCTTAAATTTAGAAAAATGGCTCTATAGGATATCAATCTTTGACCCTTGCATTTCTGACCATTCTGCCTTGGTTGCCAGTATTTCTTACAATAGTTTTGATATTAAAAAGTCTGATGAAGTGCTTTGTCCTTATAAATGCATCACTTCATTAGAAATTGACAATTTTAGATTTCTTCTGAAAAAAATCCTTACTGCTAATGGAATCAATGATAAACATGACTCTTTTGATGAATTCATTGAATTTCTGCAAGAGGCTGTTCATCATAGCTCTAAAACTAGATACATCAGAGTAACTACTAACAAAAGAAGACCCATAACCAGCAATTGGTTTACATCTGAGCTTTTCTCCATAAAAAGTGAATTATTTAATTTGTATCATACTTATAAAAGTAGCAGGAATTCACTCACCAAAGATAACTATTTACAGTGTAAAAAGCACTATAAAAAATGTCTACAAGATGCTAAAAGGAGTTCCATTGAATCTTACATAAACAACTCCCACAACAAATGTAAAGCAGCTTGGGCAATTATAAAAGAGGAAACTTGTCAGAACAAACCACTTAAATATCCTAGCATTAGTGCTGATGAATTTAACAACAGCTTTCTGGATTCTGTTGAATCTCTTATCAATAATATTCCTCAATCTATGTACAACTATAAAGACTACATATCCTACTATGGACGAGTTGCAGCCAACTTTTCCTGGAAGCCTATTTCTCCAGTTGACGTTATCAATATTGTCTCAAGAATGGCCAATTCCAACTGCAAAGACATCTTTGAATTGACACCCTATCTGCTTAAGTCTGTTTTGGACTTGATTGCAGTGCCACTATCTCATCTCATCAATGATTCACTGAGGTCTGGAATTTTTCCTGACCACCTCAAGGTTGCTAGAATTATACCCATCCATAAAAAAGGTTCAAGAGAGGACCCTCTTAACTATAGACCTATCTCCATTCTCCCAGTCATATCTAAAGTTTTTGAAACCATTATGTTTAATCAGTTATATGAATATTTTGAAAGTAACAACCTATTTGCATCCTCTCAGTATGGATTTCGCAAGGGTAGGTCTACCTCTCATGCAATAGAATCCCTAGTTGAAGTAATTCATCAAGCCTTTGAAAGAAGGGAAATCACCTCAGCTATCCTATGTGATCTAAGTAAGGCCTTTGACTGTGTTTCCCATGAAATAATTTTATTTAAATTACATTTTTATGGATTAAGGGGCAACTCGTTAAAATTAATGGAGTCTTATTTGCTCAACAGGCACCAAATAGTAATTTCAAATTGTCATAAATCTCTGAAGAGAGAAGTTGTATTTGGCGTTCCTCAAGGCTCAGTGCTTGGACCTTTATTATTTCTTGTTGCAGTCAACGACTTGGAATTCTGTACACCTTGTACAACTATCCAGTATGCAGATGATACTACACTAGTTCATCATTATAAGGTCCTTCACAAATCTCATTCTGAATCAGAGACTTTGTTAGGTATAGCCAAAGACTGGTTCAGTGCTAATGGTCTCATTTTAAATATTAACAAAAATCAAACAATTACTTTCTCTTTGGACAATTTACATGTTAACAACGACTGCGTGAAACTCCTGGGATTCTTTCTTGATCCCAAATTGACTTGGAAGGAACACATCAACAATCTCTGTTGCAAACTATCAAGAGTAATTTTCATGTTACGCAGACTTAAATTATCTGTCTCTGATGCATACCTGCGAACTGTATATTTTGCCTTTTTTCACCCTCATGTAATGTATGGAATAAGATTATGGGGACAAGCTTCTCATGTTCACAGTATATTACTACTACAAAAAAAGGCAATAAGATTAATAACTGGCTCCTCCTTAAGAGACCATTGTAAGCCTTTGTTCATTCAACAAAGGATTATGACTGTATATTCATGTTATATATTTGAATCACTCCTTTATGCTAAAAAAAATCTTCATAAGTTTAACCTGCGTTCCAGTATCCACTCACACAATACTCGTCACTCTGAACTGATTGACATCCCTCAACATCGACTCAAGAAGACCGAAAATAGCCTAAATTACTCTGCAATTAAATTTTTTAATAAGCTACCCTCAAGAGTAAGAGATACACCCTTAAAAAACTTTCATAAAGTCATTCATGACTGGATTTTACTAAATCCATTCTACTCCATTGACGAATTTCTAAGTATGAATATCAACATAATTGTTTAATTTCTTAAGCCATGCAACCAACTCTATGTTTCTCTCTAACTAATGCTGTATATTTTGTTCTTTTAACATGTCCTTTGTGTGATCTTTGAACTATGTTTGTTTTATAATGTTTTATTGCTCTTTCACTGCACTTTTTTTCTTTTACATATCTATAATTACTGTATCTGCTAATTGTTAATTTCCATATGTTTGTATGATTTTCTTTTGACGATGCCTATACCTATTACCTGGTCTTTGGCTAATTAAATATTATTATTATTATTCCACTTTGAACTATTGTTATGGCCGTTATGACGCTTACCTCCGCCACGAGGATAAACAGTTTTGGCGAACTGTCGACCGTGAACTCCGTGTGTTGTGAAGGTTTTTTGTTGCCGGGTGCAGTGTCACATTGTAAACGAGTGTTGCGCAATAGTGACTACACGCTGTCGGATTCTATCGGACATTTCGATCCCGCCAAGGAGGATATCGGGTCATGGTTTTGCCGTTTTGACGAATTTCTGCTCACGAAGGAAATAAACGAGCCAATTCTTGTCGAGGGGGGAAACGCCGCTCACCATGCCGGGGATGTTATCGCTTATAACAACAGAAAAAGGGCGTGGCTCACCAGGTTAATTGGGCCCACAGCCCATCAGGTATTAGTGATATCGTGTGCACCAGACTTGCCAAATAAAAAGTCCTTTACTGAGTTACAAAATATATTGACTGCTCATTATCGCCCGACTCGAAATAAAAATGACGAGCGAGATACGTATTTTAACCGCGTACAAAAACCGAAAGACTCCGTGAGTGAGTTTGCCCTGGGTTTACGTAGTCTAGCTCGGTACTGCGAATTCGGGAATATGCTAGATTCATTCTTGCAATCGCAGTTTATAAACAAAGTGCGCGACACGCGAGTGAAAGACAAAATTAGGGACGGTGCCGCTAAATTCACCACCCTAGTGGCGAATGCAGCAAAACACGAGTCGGACCTCAAACCCGAAAATGTTACGCCCGCTGATGTCAACTACGTTCGACATAAACAGCAACGGAGGAAGAAGTCGAAACCACCGATACGGGGAAACTTCCAGAACCGACGAACGCAGAGAGACTCCGGGAGACATGCGCCACCNAAAATATTTGGTTGCAAAGCTTATTCACATGTTCCAGATGCATTAAGAAAGAAATGGGATCCAAAAAGTATTCCTTATGTCTTTGTTGGATACTGTGAAGAATCCAAGGGCTACAGATTAATTGATCCTGCTCATCCAAGGAGTTTGAAGAAAGCTAGGGATGTTATATTTAATGAACAGTCCTTCATTTCAGATATTCCAAAGTTTGAAAGGAGAGAGCCTGATAACCTTCTACTGGATGCTCCATTGAGTGAGACTGAGGTAGAAGGAAATGGAGTCCAAAGTCAAGACATAGGTAACACAGAAGTAGTTCCTGAGGAGAATACTGGAAGAAGATACCCACTGAGGGATAGGCAAGTAAAATCATTTCCAGATCACATATTGTACAGTGCATTGATTGATGAAGAATATAAAAATGATCCATTGACTGTGAGTGAGGCTATGTGTAGCAAAAATAGTATTGAATGGAGTTCAGCAATGCAAGAGGAGTATGATTGCTTGATGAAAAATAATGCATGGGTTCTGGTAGATCCACCTCAAAATAGAAAGCCAATAGAGAGTAAATGGGTCTTCAAAACTAAGACGGATTCAAAGGGAAATGTTGATAGATATCGTGCACATCTTGTAGCAAAAGGGTTTAATCAGAAACAAGGCATTGATTATGACGAAACTTTTTCCCCTGTCATGAGAAGTTATACCTTGAGGCTATTGTTTGCTCTATCTATGGAGATGTCAGTGCCCATAGACCATATGGATGTTAAGGCTGCATTCTTATATGGGAATCTGAAAGAGGAGCTATTTATGCATCAGCCTGAGGGTTTTGAGGTTAAAGGACAAGAGCACAAGGTATGTTTATTGAAGAAATCTATCTATGGTCTAAAACAAGCTTCACGAACTTGGTATGAGAAAATCCATGATGTATTAGTGAAATTAAATTTTAAGAGATGTGATAATGAACCTTGTGTATATGTTAGAATTAAGGAAAACTGTATGACAATAATTGCAATCTATGTTGATGATATTTTGATTCTTTGTAATAATATGCAAGAAAAGAGTAAACTTAAGAGAGATTTGATGCAAAAATTTGAGATGAAAGACTTGGGTGAGGTTAAAAAGGTATTGGGAATGACAGTCCAAATGGAAGATGATGTAATGTATGTAAATAAAAAACTGTATATAGAGAGTGTTCTTAAGAAATTTGGCATGATTGATTGTAAGCCTGTAGCAACACATTTAGAGCCAGGGATAAAGTTGGTTAAGGGAAAAGGTGATTGTGATCCTAAAATTCCCTACCAAGCTCTAATTGGTTGTCTTATGTATTTGTCAATTTATTCAAGACCTGATATCTCATTTGCAGCAAGTTATTTGAGCCAATTTAATAACTGCTATTCTCAAGAGCATTGGGTTGCTGCAAAAAGGGTTCTGAGATATTTAAGAGGTACTGATGATCTTTCTCTAGCCTACAGGAAAACAGGTGATAAGCTGTTAGGGTATGCTGATGCCGACTGGGCCAATGATGTAAATGACAGGAGGTCATACACAGGTTTCTTGTTCAAAATGGCTGGTGGTCCTGTTAGTTGGAAGAGCAGAAAACAACGAACTGTTGCATTGAGCAGCACAGAGGCTGAATATATGGCTCTCACTACAGCAGCCAAAGAGGCTACCTTTCTTCAAAATCTTCTGGGCGAATTGATTGGGATTAAGGATTGTACCGTTGTATTTAGTGACAGTCAACCAGCCCAGAAAATAGCAGCTAATCATGTCTGTAATAACAGGACCAAACACATTGATGTCCAGCATCACTTTGTGAGGCAGCAAATTGAGTGTAAGGTGGTTGAAGTTAAATTTCTCCCAACCGAGAATATGATTGCTGATGTCCTGACAAAAAGTTTGTCAAATGTAAAACATGCTAAATGTTTAGAGGGTTTTAATCTATGTAAAAAGCAGCTTGATTAAGGGCAGGTATTGGAATATAATCAAGCTGTGCTTGTTTCTCTTGTTTAAGTGTGTGTATTTGCACATGAGTGCCATCTAGTTACTGTACTGCTGTTGCTGTTTTGTTTTACTTTTGTACTTCCGGAAATAAATCCATGCTTGAGTGTAGTGTGATACCATGCTGTCGAAGCGAGAACACGTGTTGTCATTCGGTCCTTACCTTCCTTGTAATTAATTTACTAGCGAATTTACAACATGTGTACATACCTATCCCCTGCCATGATGCCCTGTGCAACCATGGTAATACCTACATAAATATCCTTACAGGATGTTTATGTAGGTATTACCATGTAGTTTATGTTTAAAACACTTCCCAATGAGATAGAATAATGAAATTTTGGGATTCATCAGAGGACATATCAAAAATTTTATGCCAAAGGTTACTTAGTTGGACTATATATGACTTAAAACTCTTCTGTGAGAAATGCATGTAAGTTCTTTGTTCCCTCTTGTAGGAGCAAGGCCTAGTCAGGCGGAATTCACCTTGGGTGACATGTGGTTAGCACTTCAACTCCCACACTGCAACTAATTTACTTTCCATAACCAGAAATAGGGATGAAAAGACTTAAAATTTACATTTCTGATGAAGTGTAGTTTTTTCTAGGAAAATGAAAATGTACCAAAGATGGTAATTAAGAAAATAAACTGAGTTGACTGATATATACAGCCTTTTTTCCTAACATCTATCCCTGAAAGTATTCACCTTCTACTTTACTATGTAGTTCACCAAATTAGTTTCTGATGGTATGTTCAACTGTGTGAGTATAACGCAAAATTATGAAAGATATTTCGATCACATTTGATAAATGGGCTAAATCTTAGATTCTTATAATTCATAAATTTTGTCAAATTCGGTACTTTATGCTATTATAAAACATCTAGATACTCATTAAATAAGACCGTTCCTCATGTAATTATTTTCTTCTAAATTTGACAAACATTACTCTTGTGTGGTATCTATTCTGCTTTTGAGTAGGTAATTTCCTGTTTCCTACAAATTGAGTGGCAACACTGCACTTTACCATCTCGATTTAAGTATCTCAAGTTTCCGATTACGCGCTTTCCGCAATTAAGAGCTGGATCATCTTCTGAATAACCTATGAGAACTTTTACGCAGGCAGGGAGTTTTTTTGACGTTGATTAGTTGATGATACATAGACTTAAAAGTGATTTAAATCCTACATAGCTTTGCTAGTGCAGCATGATCTTCCTCTGTGTAAAGTCATCTTTCGTAATCTTACGAAAGAAACAGTTTGATGAATACTAAAACATCACTATTAAAATTTGTCGTCTTTTATGAATTGCTTCAATTCAATTTCTTATTTGTCAATGAGAACTACGGGGGTGGATGAGGAGAATGATACAATCTTTTTCTTGAAAAATACTCTGAAATTGTACAACTCACAAATTTGGCTTTATTCGCTAATGAGTTAATTTCGTGTACCGCAGTTAACCATGCATTTGTAAATGAAGATTGACGCTATTTTTCTCTATGTATCTTTACTCCGAATCCGAACAAAAATGGATTGAGCACTTCAAAATATTTCTTTTAAGAACTTCGCGACAATAGCCTTTTGCAGATAAAGTTATTGCTGTGGCAACAATGTAAATAGAAATGAGAAGGTTGAAAGCGCATTAGTCATATGGGAAGGGGTTATAGTCAACGCATCAGAACTGGAAAGACTTGAAATTATGCTAACTGCAATCTCCTGAAGTATGGTTGTTATGTTTAAAGGAGTCCTTCATAAATTGCAGATTTATTAATTTTCTCCAAGGGTGCTTTCCCTGAGTAAATACTTCTGAAAGGCGTTCTTCGTTACTTCTCGAATTTCTGTGGTTAATGGCTTTCCATGCAATGTACCTGCAATATTTCCGCAAAGTTTCCCATGACATGCTCTTATTTAAAGAGAAAACATTTTGATTTTTCATTTTTTTCCTGATTCTACTATGGGAAGTTTATGGCGACGAATTGCTATACTTATCTTTGTGGTATTTGGAGTACTTGACGCTTCGTATGGTTATCCTATTGGAGACGTTGAAGGTGAGTAGAATAAATAATTCTTACAATATTTTGTGGTGTCATAATTTTCAGCCTAATGTTTCTCGCCTCCGTAAAGCTGAACTACGATGTGTTAAAGAAACGATTCGTAGCCACTATGACATTGTATGCATGATCTAATTCATTACTGTATGTTCTTTATTTAGTAGTCATAGATCGAAGAATTCAAGTTACGTATTATATTATTTGTAGTTACTTTTATTTGTTTTCTGTGATGTATATTTATTGGTTTAAGATGTGAAATGTCAGTTACGATTTTATTGAATTCGGGATTTTATTCGTTGAAGTAAGATCTTCTCTTTATTAGCAGTGATTAATTTAAAGCTAGGGACCTAAACGTCTAAGATATACCATATTTTACGCCATATCCGTTGACATGATCGTTTAATTTTGCATAAGTTGAGACGACTACTCCACCTTAAAAGAAACTCTTCCTGAAATTTGCCTGATTATCGGAATTCATTGCATTCGTTCTTTATAATTACTTTGATCCAAATGATATTACTGCAGATACTTGCCGTTAGGAAATGAAATTTCCGAATGACTTGTTTTAATTTCACTTTATTGCGTTTATTTAGTTTAATAAATATAAAAAGTCAGCTAATAACATGTATACATTCTTCGGGAAGAGAAAAGCTTGTGTAAATATTTTGTTACTGAATTAATAGAGATGCGATTTATACAAGTTACCTATAGCTTCTTAAATTAAATAATAACAAGAATTGCTGCTCGAGCAACTATGTTCAACTCTTTTGGGATTGCTTGTATTCGCGTACTAATAAAAGTCTTGAAACCAATCGCCGCTACATTCGCCACCTTATGTAATTGTAGATGGCCTAGATTTGTAAAGCGTTCACTAAGATATTTTGTTTCATTGGCAAAAATCTCGTTTCGGTTTCTTAGTGAACATATCATCGATTTGGTTGTTACAAAATTTGATAATTTTTTAAAAGTAATGTGTTAGGTCATCTTGTCTAGGATTAAACGATCAACCACTTGCTCCCTTTTTATTTAGCTGTACATTATCTAGACGATTCAGTTATTATTTCTCTAAGAATATTATCAAACGCATGAAAGATTTCAGAATTGTGGGTATTCATTAAACATGTATTGACAGGAAGTTGTATGTTTCTTTTATTACTTACTGTAGTGGATTAAGTCTGGTAACAAGTACTCAATGGCTATTATGTCTCGTTTTAGAATGACATACTGTCTCCTAGAGACTTTTAAGGAAGATATTAAAGAAGTAAATTAATTTTGCATTTTGCCGCTTTATTGACTAGCATCAATGGGATGCCTCTGCCTATCAGTATAACCATAATTAGACCTCAGGTTCAGATAAAGGTATTGTTATTGAATAAGCAGTATTAATGCTGTTAAGTTTGCATATTATATTGTGTATTAAAACATCACACTAGATGTAACTAATGTAAGTGAACATTGCACTAGATATAATGTTTCACAAAGTCTGAGAGGTTTTGCTGAAAATGGTCAAAAGTTGAAGGATGTTGTAAAAAGTGTGGATATTAATGAAGAAATATATTAAAAGACATTAGATATTGATTGGTAGTAGGCCGTTTTAAAGAAGGGCTTTGACATTTGATGCCATTTTACAACTGTTTTAAATTCAATTTCATTGAATGGAATCAAACTGCTTTCACCAAAGCCAAACGCTATACTCACTGGGCTATATGGGTGCCTATAAAATATTTCTATAGTTTATTTCTTTCTTTGACTTTCTAACTTCATTTTTCCTGATGCATGATGATTTGTGTATATTTATAATATATTACAGTTACATTCATTTATTGGATAATTATTTATCAGTTATATTCATCAAGTAACTCTGCAC
Source organism: Ladona fulva (assembly GCA_000376725.2). Lineage (NCBI taxonomy): Eukaryota > Metazoa > Arthropoda > Insecta > Odonata > Libellulidae > Ladona > Ladona fulva. The sequence continues at coordinate 648,795 of KZ308613.1, forward strand.
TGAATAGGTGGCTTATCACTATTAAGGAAATATTATATGGTTGAAAAATAAGCAACAAGAAAAACAAAATATTTCTTTTAGAGCACATTTAGTTGGTTAAATGTTTACTATACTGGAGCCACAAAGTTGTGATCTATGCTCTGCCCATTCTGTCCTTAAAGTGGGAGTTGCCAAATTTAATTTTTTTTAATCAATGAAAATTTACTAAAATAAAAAAATATGCCAATGTAATGAGAAAGTAGTTCCTGAACAATTTTTCTGTAGTGCTGATAGTTACTTTAAAAAAAATACTTTTTTAGATTTTTGCCAAACCAGTACCTTATTTTTTTACCATTACTCTTAAAGAAGTAGAAATTGAAAGAGAAAAAGTCTGCCGCAGCCGGGAATCGATCCCAGGTCTCCCACTTCCAGGCAGGTGCTCTGTCCTCTAAGCTACCACGACAGAACGATCCCTCCTTCAATTTCTTGGGCTATTATGGGACTCTGTGTTCGGGACCCGGGCTCAATTCCCGCCTGCGGCAGACTTTTTCTCTTTCAATTTCTTCTTCTAAATTCAAAGCATGTGAACCATGCGTATCTCATTGCTTTTCTATTATTCCTAAAGCAATTTTGACAAAATGGTACATGTTACAAAGATTAAAAATTAAAAGTACGATTTTCATTTATTTAACTTTCCCACATACATTAGTTTTTTGAACACCTTAATTTGTTGAAAAGATAAAAAAAATTTATCTAAGTGGAGCACAAATTATCTGGTCTATGTTTAAAAAAAAAGTAGTCGATGTCTATATTGCATTCTGCTATAGATATGCCCACAAGAATTATGTATGCGGTTTAAGTAAATATGCATCAAATGCAGGCAGAGCCCAAATTTTGGGCATTCTGCATCAAAATCTTCATGCTGCTATAGTCCTTTGTATACCAAATAAAATATTTTGAGTTTAATATTTACTAGTTGGCAAAACATTATTGTTTTAAAATGTTTATTGGTGAATACAGCACGTTAACAACAATAGCATGGCACATTTCACACATTAAATTTAGTTCATGTGATCATTGAAGCCTAATAAATAACATATATAGTAGTGTTTTTGTTTTGCATTTAATTAAAATATGGAATGAGTCACATCAGAAAAACATTTACAAAGAAAAGTTAGGGAAAATTAACATCAATCCCATAAATAGGAGACATTTAAATCATCACCAGCTATTGCAGTTACTGTAAATGGTTCTGCCTCATGCAGTTGCCTAAATGAAATATTTTTGTTAAGAAGTAATAAATATAATAGCAGGCAGTGTAATATAAAAACTGAGAATGAAACGCTTCCAGCAATTCTACAGAAAGGTATATTCAGGTCGACATGTTTTGTAAGCAAACTAGCATTAAAAGCAAAGCTTTATTTAATGGGGTTACATGGAAGAGGTGACTTAAAAGATCTCAGTCTCACCCAAAAAGACATTTTTTATTTATTTGCCATACATATATATGTAACGAGAAGAGGTGAGGGTTAGGGGAGAATGGACAGGTTGTAAGGAGTTGGTTAATAGAAAGAGATGGAGTGGGAAGCTGGGAAAAGATTGGTGAGCTCATTTGTATATCAATTTTAGGCAAATAATCTTGAATTTTACTAAGATGTCCTGTCTTTACTAAGACTTCCATGTTTGCGATGGAGGCACCTCAGCTTGAAAGTGCCGTTATGCCCATCCTCCAACAGAATCAATGCCAAGTTGGGATACCCCCTGCTGAGAAGGAAGTCCCTATTCTATTAACTGCAGATTTCTTCCAGTGAACATGCTTAACATTGCTGTCCCCTCAGAAAATTTTGTAGACCCCACTGCAGTCCATGTATCCCTTTTGTCTAAGGAAATTCCTTTAGTCATTGAGTGTAGATGGGTGTGGAAAACTCAGCCTAAATGTTCTTCAGGAATGCATTTTCCAATCTGTATAAACTTTTCCTAGGAACGGTTTCCCTAGAAACCAAAAGTTTCATGGGGATCTTCCCCATGAAACCACCTGTTTATCCATAGTTAAAAATTAGGGGTGTCCTTCAATGCCATCTGCTTTTTCCTCTTTTTCATAATAGTCCACTAAATTTTCACTACATCATAGGAAGTAAGGTGCCTTGTAGGAGATAGTTGGAATCACATTTGTTGACAGGAAATATTAGAAACTGGTTTTCCAATGTCAAATGAAATTGGCATGTTCAAAAAAATGAGGAGAACAAATTTGAAATATAAACAGAAGAAAACCTTTCAATTTCTTAGACAAATCATGTATTCATGTAGAATTAATTAATGAAATCAACAAACATTTATAACTGTGTAACATGTTTATGCCTTGATTCTCCCTCTCCCTTTGACTCATTTTCCCTACTGTACATTTTATTGTAATTAACTAAACTGATTTAAAATCAATATGAAGAAAACAATGTCAATTTGTGATACCAAGCAAAATATTAATTATAATTTTAAGTGACTGAATTTAAATTTCCAAAGAAAAATTTAAATCCGGCACTATTGTAGCTAAACTTAAGTAAAATCATATAGACCTCAGGTTCAGATAAAGGTATTGTTATTGAATAAGCAGTATTAATGCTGTTAAGTTTGCATATTATATTGTGTATTAAAACATCACACTAGATGTAACTAATGTAAGTGAACATTGCACNAAACTATTAACCCATTGGCTTAAAGAGCCGGCGATTCGTCAGCTGACTGTCCCAGGGCCTTTCATTAGAGAGCCGGCAATTCGCCGGGTTTGTGCACTTCTCTATTCCTTCTCCTCTGAAGAATGCATGAATTGAATAGTTGATAATTATCTTTTTCCTAATGATAGAAAATGGTTTGTACTCTATTCTACAACTGGTCATCAATTTTTAGAGTGCGAAAATATCAGTCTTTGCAATTACTAATTTTGGTCTTGGTTGAGCCATAATGCTAATGCGCAGCATCTGTTGTTTCAGATCTCTTTTCCCAATGCTCTCCAATATAACTATCTTATTCTGACTAAGCTAATTCAGAATGAAACTGGCATTATTGGATCCCAAGCGAATGAGTCGCATTGTCTTGATGAGTTTTGAGGGTGTTTACGCGTCCCTAAGTGGATTTAGAGCCTTCAAGTCGCCTTGGTACAGCAATGCTTATCTTTCAGGCTTCAGAAACATCAACGCAGCTAAAACCTTCCAATTAGATATACATCCTTTTTACAATACTCTGCATTATGTAAAGATCTCTTTTTAGATGCTCTGATGAGGTTAGAATGTTCAGTTCTTCAAAGAAACTCAATGCATCTCAAAAATTCGCCTTCATTTTCACCAAAGAAGATGGAAAATGATTTTATGGAAAATTCTGTTCTTTACGAGAGTGAAAGTATTAGTTATAGCAGTGGAGACGATGGTAATAACTCAGATACATATAGTGTTTCAAGTGGGGAAAGGTTCAGCGAAAGTTTGAGCAAGGACAAATTGGAATTAGAGGAGCCTGTTTCAAAGAAGTCAAGAAGGAATGAGTGGAACTGGGCTCATAATTCTAACACCATGAAGGAATTCAACGTCACTGCTATGCCAGGTATGAATGCTCGAGTTTTGAGAAAATTGGAGAAGAGTTGTGAAAGAGAAATATTTTTACAGTTTTTAGAAGATGATTTTTGGAATCTTCTTAGTGAGGTAACCAATAAATTCGCAGATGCGTATCTAAAATCTCCCACAGCGTCCACAACAGATTTTACAAATGAGTGGTTTGATGCAACAGCAGATGAAATGAGGGCATATTTTTCATTGTGTATGTTGATTGCTCAAGTAAAAAAGAATAAAATCCAAAAATATTGGAGCCCGCAGAAAGTGACTTTTTTTTGGAAAGTAATGCCTTACTGACGTTTCTTGCTGCTTTGAAATATTTTGCAATTTGTTGACAACTCAAAATTAGATAATAACGACAAACTAAGGAAGATTTCACCAGTAAAAGGTTCTGTCAACAAAAAATTTCAGATTATGTACAGCCCGCAAAGAAACCTTGGTGTTGATGAGAGCCTGTTGAAATTTTGTAGTAGACTGTGTCATATACAGCACAATCGAAATAACTAAGGAAGATTTCACCAGTAAAAGGTTCTGTCAACAAAAAATTTCAGATTATGTACAGCCCGCAAAGAAACGTTGGTGTTGATGAGAGCCTGCTGAAATTTTTTTGTAGACTGTGTCATATACAGCACAATCGAAATAAATGAGCATGTTTTGGGATACAATTTTATAAAATTTGTGAAAGCTCCTCAAAATACTGCATGCAGTATCTATTTATACTGGTAAAAAATAGGAAATACCAAAAGACATTCCTTCCAGTGAAGCAGTTGTATTGGAACTAATGAAACCGTACCTGTGCATGGGCTATACAGTAGCAATGGACAACTCGTATTCCTCCTCTGATTTATTTCAAAAAGCGGTGAAAGAAAAAACTAATGCGTTGGGTACTGTGCAAGTAAATGGAAAAAAACATGCCAAATGTATTAAAAAAGATGAATTTGAAAAAAGGTGAAGCTAGAGTACAGTACAGCAAAGGAGTAGCTGCCTTAAAATGAAAAGACAAAAAGGATGTCCATTTACTATATACCTATCATAAAGATCTTGAGATGACGAAGACGGGAAAATTATCGTAATATAATTATTATAAAAAACAGAACCAAGTTGACAGAAGATCAGTAGTTAGCGTCATTCCCGATTATGCATCGTTATGCAAAGGGTTACCGCACGGTTTTCTTTTAGGTGATGAACATGGTAGTATATAACATGTATGTGCTATATAAGAAAATAAATGGGAAAAGAATACAGTTTGATGATTTTAGGGAGGATCTAGCAGAAAAAATTTTGGAGGGTGTGAAGCTACCCGAATACAAAGGACGAGGTCGTCCTGCATCTGGTCCGTCACCCAGGCGCTTTCAGACTGCGAACTGTGGACATTTCCTTAACAGAATACCACAAAACCCTGTAAAGAAAAACCCTTCTAGAAATTGTGAGATCTGTAAAAGAAAGGGGGAAAAAGTGAATCTATGGGAATGTGAGCAGTGCCATGTTTCTCTTCACTTACCAGACTGCTTCAAGATCTATCACACTAAATCTGTGTGAATATAATCCTACAATAATTATTTTTTTATTTTTAGAAATACTAAATTTGTTTAACTATTTGTTTAAAATGTTTTATGCTAGTAGACAACCGTAGTTAGAAATAAGGTTCTTTCTTCATTCCTTAGCATTTATGAGTTTAAGTTATAGGCTTGATAAGAACACAACACACATTTAAAATTCAGTTAAGTGATTTGTACAACATATTTTCATTGACAACAAAAACTGGNGTTTCATTAGATTTAATGTTGAATAAGCGGAAGAGAGGGAAAAGTAATTCAAGAGGAAGAAGAATTCTTTTGACAAAATAAGAAATTTTTGCTTCTCAGGCAAAAAATTATTCTTTGTTTATTTAATTATTCTGTTTTTGAGGTTTCATGTTTATATCTTTGGTTGTAAAGTTGCATCAAACATTAGGTTTTCAGTATCAAAAAAACTGCAAATTTCATAATAATTGGGTAATCTGTCTTTGAGATTTGTTTTTCTTACAGATACGAGGTGTGGTAAAGAAAGTGGAATTTTTAAATTTCCCAGGCTGTATAATTCCAATTGTCAAAAAACTTTTCTGTGTATTGGTACACATGTCTCTAAGGTTCCTTTTTTAGGGCAGCCATATTGAAAGCTTAGTCTATTGTTGGCAGTCAAAAATGTTACATGTGTTTAACTGTGATTGGCGATTCTCTCATTATCTCCTCAATGTTGCCAAAATGTCATCCTTTTAAGGCTTTTTTCAGTTTTGTGATAGGAAGAAATCATAGGGGGCCATATCCAGTGAATACGGTGGTTGAGGCATCATAATGGTATTGGTTTTTGCCAAGAATTCATGAACAAGCAGCAAGGTGTGAGCTGGTGCATTATCGTGGTACAATTGCCACGATTTTTTTTTGCTACAGGTTCAATCGTTTTCTTCGGATTGCTTCATGCAAATGGCATAGAATTCCAGGTAATATTCCTTATTGAACTGGTGGCAAGTCTCATGCACTATGCCATTGAAATCGAAGGAAACCATGAGCAGAACCTTCTCTTTCAATAGAATTTGACATGCATTTTTCAGTCTTGGTTCTTAAGGGAGTTTACATTGCGACGACTGGGCCTTAGTTTCGATGTCATACCTGTACCCACCATGTTTTGTCACCAGTTATGACCCGTTTACTAAGTTCTGGATTGTCATTGACTTCATTCAGCAACTCAGGAGCAATGTCCATTCAGTGCTGATTTTGGTCAAAATTCAACAATTTTGGGACAAATATTGCTGCTGCTCGTTTCATGCCCAAAACATCTGTAAACATTGCTTGGCATAAGCCAAACGATATGCCAACCTCATAAGCAACCTCTCTGGTACTGATTCGGTAATAGTCTATAATCATTTTCTTCACCTTTTCGGCGTTATCATCAGTTGTCAATGTGCTGGGACATCAAGGGCACTCGTCATCTTCAGTGTCTTCCTGACTCTCTTGAGAACATTTTTACCACTTGTAAATGCTCGTTTTATTTATTGAACATTGGCCAAAAGCATAAACATTTCCAAATCGGTGCAGCACTTTATTCCATTTATAACACAGAATTGAATGCAAGTTCTTTGTTCTATTTTTGCCACAAGTCAAAAAATCACCGATCACAGTCAAACATGTGTACTCTTTTTGACTGCCAACAATAGACTAAGCTTTCAAAATGGCTGCCCTTAACAAAGTTGTTTGGGACATGTGTACCAATACACAGAAAATTTTTTTGACAATTGGAATTATACAGCCCAAGTAATTTAATAATTCCACTTTAATTTATTACACCTTGTGCTTATACAAAGCTAACAAAAAATATTTCAATCTTTTGCAGTTAAATTGCATTAAAAGCCCCCCTTGCTTGAATGCAAAACTTAATTTTTTCCTGAATTTATACTAGTTATTTCTGCGTACTAGATGCATGAGGATATTTAATTGTTATCAACTATTTGAGGGAAAATTATTCATTCATTCGGTGATTACAGTAATTATTAACGACCATTCATGCATTTGGATGCATGTTGGGGCAGGGGTAATTGATCAAATCAAATAACTGGAAAATGTGGTCATAATATTACCATACATACTCAAATGTTAGATACATATTTTCACAAAATTATTGTTTAAAAGTAGGAAATGTTGTATAGGAGTATATAGATTTTGTGGTATTTGCTGCAATAGATCAAAAACACAGGACCACAAACCATGCTACATGTTATTCACAGGTAGATGTGTAACCCTTTTGACTTTCAATGCCTACATTTTGGTTTTTATTCTTTTTGCTTTTGCATATCCTCCGCACATTTAATGAATAGTATTTCCCAGGTATGCTTGATTTAAGTTATTTTATTGTGAACTTACTGAACTGAATTTTTACTGAACTCACTCACAAGTGCTCATGCAACAAATTCATCTTCATTGCTGACATTTCATGATTTACTATGAACACTAAAAAGCACAGGTGTTATCCTCTCGCAAGGATACAATGAAAGGACAACATAGAGAGCAGTTTGAATGTTATGAAGTTATGAAAGTTTTATTAATGTGTTTTTACTTATTGTGATAAAATCTCTCTCACACTTTTCCATTATTATGACCTTCCATGAAGTAGCACCACAACATATCAAGTATTTTTTACTGTATGTAACAAGACAAATCAATATGCATACTTGCTTACATAAAATAATAAAATATTTGCATGGGGCTTATTTAAAGTATTGCTTAAAGTAACATGGAAGTGATTAGCAGTCTAATAGAAAACATTCTTACTTTGTGAACCACTGAAATAGGAAGTAAGTTTTAATTGTTTACTTGATTTTTTTTAGTTAAAGTTCTTATTTCTCTGAATGCTGTGATATCACAGTAATGAAAACCATTTTCCCCATTGTAATCCAGTAAAATTTCAATGCAGAAATGAACTATTTTTAATAATACTTCCTGTCTACTATATTGCTGTAAGACCTTTTCGAAGGATCAAAACCAAAGTCCCTTGTTGCACCTCACTTTTCATCATGTTTGGCATCCAATATCATATTCTTTTTTCAATTAAGACGTAGACTCTTGCACTTGTGATTACTGAATGGTATATCATTTCATACTGCTAAAAATAATGCAGTGTAAATTGAAATTTTATCATTTTTAGAGATTTATTATTACCAAGTTACTTGTATTTTTCGGATGATGAAAAAAATTATTTACCGCAAAGAAAAATGAAAAGCACACTTTTACTACAAAAAGTTAATTTTATGAAAATTTAATAAAAATCCACCCCTTGGGTCATCATCTGGCACAAAAATATTACAAAAACAGCATTTATTAACCTCTTCAGCACTAAGGGTAAATTTTCAATTCTTGCCAGTGACTGATTTATATTTTATGATTTTAGTTTGTCTTTATATTTAGAATTGTGTATTAACTGAAAAAATACCAAAAAAGATTTTTATTACGTTTTTAAAATTTTAAATTTGCAGGGCAATTGTCATCTGCAGTCACCAGCATGAGCCTCATTATTGCCATGTGTGGTTGCATATCCCACAGTTTATTTTTTTATGAAATTGGTTGATACTCCTGACATTTTCAGTGCAGATTTTTCTCAAATAATACCATTATAGTTCACCTTTACATTTCATGTATTTATACACAGCTCAAATGATAGTGCACTTTTTCGACCTAGTCTTGAATACTGGTGTGCAATTTGGGATCTACAGAAGTAGAGTTAATCTCAGATATAGAGATGTTCCAATGTAATGCAGTTTTGCTTTGTTTTGTCAGTGTAGATTTCATGTTCTATGGTATTTATTCAGCTATGATAAAATCACGTGGTGGAACTCACACCAGATGAGAAAAACTGACTACCGACAGAAAGTTTTTGGAAAATTCATTGGTTCAGAATTTTTAGGCATAGTAGTGGTATAATTCGAGTAAAAACTGAATGCTCTAAGAGGAATTGATAAGGCTTCACAAGAAGTTAATTACTAAAACAGTTTCGACTAGTCATTCTTTCTGCAAAACATTAGAAAATCTGGTAGCACTACCTACAAATGGTGGATTGCGGGGTAAAGTTTGAATCTAAATTTTCACTGATAATTGCTCCTTCTGCATCAAAAAATTACTAAAACACATGTAGGTTAGGAATAAATGGAAATTTTCCATTCATATAAAATGTAATAATGTTAAATACTTCTACGATTGACCTGCTCTTTCTTCCCTCTACTTGTTCTTTCTCGATTTTATGGCCTCTCAATGAGATGCCCAAAGGCTCACTCTTCTCTATTGTTCTAGATTGGGAAAAGCTAAGGGATTTCGGGGGAAACCCAAATTTGGTAATGCCTCTCTTTTATTTTTCTTTGCTCTACTCCTGAGTTTTGGCTGTGTTCCAGTGCATTCCACACATAGAGTAAATGTAGTTCTACTCGGTTACTTTATTTGCGATTATCATCGTTTAAATAAACATCGTTTATATAAATTGAGATATAATGGATAGAGGAAGCTAGATTCCTCAATCTAAGAAGAAGAATGGCAAACTGAGGACGTCGTTCTGGAAATGTTGTTTAGTTTCGATAGTGAGATCTCTTGATACATCCTGTAGGTTGTGCGATAGTGAGCACAGCACTATGTTTAGAAAATGTTTTAAAGGATTTTCACTACCTTAAAGAGTTATAGCCAATTACAATAAAATGTTTTAAATTATTTTTTCTGTTCATATTTTTAACGCAAACCCTATTCTTTTTGAAAAAAAATATTCTTCTTTGATTTCTGAATAGTGGATTTACGAAATTAGTAATAATTGATAAAAATCAAGATATCTGCGAAGTGCTTGGTATTAAAATGATCAACAAAGTGCAAGGAAAGTAAATTCGGACAGCTTATTTAAAAAAATTTTCTTATTAAATATATTATATATGATACCAACCATACCCATAGGAAAAAGGTCGACCCGGATTATAAGGGATAACTACCTGCCTGCACCTCCAGTACCCATATTACTTTTCTTCCACACACAGTTGTAGAAAAATCTTAGGCTCCCGCAGCTAAAGGGATAGGGATGTATTTACCTTGGTATTTCAAATATTAAAGAGTAAAGTGAAAAAGGAGTGTTTAGGTTCATCACATATAATGAAGAAATAAGAAAAAATGCACGTTTACTTACCAAAACAAAAATTTCAACAAAAATATATATTAGTGATAAAGCAAAATAATGATGTTAGTATATATAATGATTGCATAAATAATGCACATTTAAGAGTTTATTATTATTCCAAGCAATAACAGGTGTAAAAAATAGTGACGTGACTGGGACTTGAACATAGTTCTCCCATTTTCCAGGCAGGTATTCTAACCAATGAACTACCATGCTGCTTCGACACTGTTTGGGAATACTTTTGTGAGCAAAGCAAGCCTCCAGATAGTGGCACCAACTACTGCTAGATGGTTCTCATTGAGAGAGAAACTTACAAAAGCGGTCTAATGAATTAAACATGATGCTCCATGCTTAACCCACTCACAACTTGAACCTTGGTTTTGGTAGACTAGCATTCAAACCATTCTTTCTCTGATCTTGCACATTTTCTATTACTTACAAACTGAAGTGTGATATAAGATTCATCCAAATGAACTAGCAAATCAGTTGCTGGCTATAGTTTTTCTTAAGAAAGTTACAATAGGTGTCTCAGTGAATCAATAGTAATTTGCTTTCTCTCAAGGAAACTATGGCTTGAATGGGAATTGGCTGACCCTCTGGCCTTGCCTCCTCTCTGCTGCCCTCCTCTTTGTTGCCACTGCTGCCATTGGATGCTGTCTTTGCTGTCGGAACAACCAGAATGGATTCAAGGTCAGTTCCTGTTTACATCTGCTGACATTGCTTTAATTTTCTCAAACACAGATTCAGTTAAGTCAATGATTTTGTGAAAAGACAATTCTATGAATTAATACTCTGATAATTGGGAGATTTTTGTTGTGTTTCCATAATTGGTTGACGGAAGAGAATGTCAGTAGTATGACAAAGAGAAGCAGGAAATTGGGTGTGGGATATACTGGAAATATGAGGCATTTAAGGATGAAGGATTTACATTGCAAGGTGTACTGGACTGGAAGTAGAAGATAGAAATAAAGTCCTTTGAATAGCAGATGGGAAGCACTTGAGGAGGTACTAAACTATTTAAGTGAAGAGATTCTTTGGGCAATGTTTCTGTTAAGAAAGAAAACATTTTGAGGTGTATAAAAGCAATGTATTTACTTGTGCTTTCGGGGCAGATATTTTGCTGTGCTGTATGCTTGTGCTGAATGCTGTACTTATATAAGATGATGTATCCTTGAAAATGATTTGATGGTAACTGCTGTCTACAGTGAACGCTGTCTAAAATATCCACAAAAGTTATCACCCCTAGATTAGTGGTCATAAGAATAAGATTAGGTTATTAGAGAATTATAGGATGCTTTAAAATTCATTTGCTTTTAATTAAAATTAAATTAAGATTTATTTGCTAAGAATATTTAATTTTTTTACGAAAACATGGAAAGAGAGTAAGAAAGATAATTCTTTCCCCTGTAAAAAGACGATCTGATAGATCAGTTATCACACACAATTTCATTTCTTATATTTTTTTATAAATATGTCAGGGAGACTGTAAAATTAAATTTTTTTAAATCATTAAAAATTATTTATTTTTTCCAAATTGAGTGAGTTATTATCTTTTTTGACTTAAAAATTGGCTCTATAAATTCTGTAAAATTTTCAGCCATGAATTAAGTTGGTATTTTATTTAGCATTTCCAAGGTTATTAATGAGTCAAAGAACTTTATGTATCCCCTATATTTGTTGATTTGTTTTCATCACTGAAATCGCCGCAGTTTGTTTCAGCTAAATATTTTGCTCTTTGTATTTTTTGTTGTATCTTAAGAGCCATACATTTTGTTTTCTGTGACTAACCTCCATTTCATGTAGTTGTAGAAGTAATTATTTTTGGCCTTCTTACACCTCAGTTTCTTCATCTATCCTCATTTCATAATGAGTAGTCAAAATTAAGGTCACATTCCTTTTTTGTAAGGAATGTAAGAAACTGGTGTAATTTTGTTTCTGAAACCCAACAAACTACTCTTCTTTCCCCTGCAACCCTCCCTCCTCTCACCTCCCCTCCCTCCCCTCCCCGTATTTTTGTATTTACCATTTACAAATGATAAATATAAAAGTACGACTAGTACAAATTGCAGCCGGAAATTTGATCGTGTTGATTTGGTCCACTATGATGTGGTCCATGGTGACTGGGTTCTACAATGATTTAGTAATGACCCATGATAAATTGTTTGTTAGGCAAGGCTAAGATTTATCATAATTAATTGTTATTGCTGGATAGTCTACAATGATTTTGGTAACATTTAACCTTTTGTTAAACAATAATTAGAAGTATGCCTAACTGGAATCAGAGCATGCAATAGGGGAGGAAAGCAGTTATCTGGACATAAAAATATGACAAAAGTATTGTTTATGTATAAATTGAAGTCTTTGTTACGCAGGGAATGCGCACCCCGAGATAAATTAGTGTTGTTTAAAAGATAAATATCGATGAGGAGAAATTGAAAGATGATTAATGTAAATGGTAAATTAGAAAGAGAGACTGCAAATAGCCATAGAAATTTACAATAACAAATTTGTTGCTAAAAGAATATTGTTCATATCGAAGTCATTGGGAGAAGAGATGGAGGATAGGCAATTCAGGATGCTGACGTTTGCTATTAATCTCCTGGCAGTTACATAAAGATTTCTCAAATGGACAAATGGAAACGGTTCTTTGTAAGGCGGAGGAGGTGGGGGAGGGAGGAGTATGTTACATATGTGTGTGAATAGGTAGGTAATGGGTATCAAACCACTCATACCATTGTATAGATTATGAATAAACAATGCATAATGTAATAAATGTTTGTATAATGGAGTTGGTTGGAGGAAGTTGGGGTTTCATTACCCGCATCACCCTTTCTTATCTGGACTTTCTCAGAAATTAACATTATGATGATATAACAAATTTATGATGCTATCAGGCAATCATTCATATCAAAATCCTTGGTAGAATTCTTAACTACATATCTTTAATGAAAAGGGAACACAGATTTTAATATATTTATTCTGTCAAGATATGACTAAGAACAATTGCTTAGATAGAAACAGGAAGATAATTCCATTTACGTCCATTTTAATAATGATCACTGAGATCATTACAAGCGATCAGAAAAAAAGACGGATTGCTGCATTACAGCAGCTCGAAGCGTTTTCGTGCGCGCCGAGATCTGCGCTAGTTCCTGAATACAAATTCGTATTTTAACGTTATCAATAAACTTAGAGGGTTTAAATTTAAACAGAAAATAGGTTATGCATTTTTTCAGAAACTTTCTCGCTTAAAGTTTTTTCCTACGGTAATTTAACGAAAAGGAGCTGGCGACTACATTTCTCAATGCATTTCGCCGNATTTAATATACAATACCAGTATTACTCTAATGAAAATTATATTAAAACAAAAATTGAAAATGAAAATTGATAAACAAATTTCAGTTGACGAACAAGATTTTTGCAATTAAAAATTTGAATTTTTGTTATGAAACATTCTTTTTCCAAAAAATTGGTCATTCTTTCTGTATTGTATAATTCAAACAAGTAAATCTGTTAGGTACATGAATTTTAAAGAGGGAGGTTAGGATAGGACAGTCAGAAAGGGAATTTAGAATATGATACAAAAGTGATAAATCATACTTACAATTAGTTCGATAGGCTGATAGAGGATACAAAGAGAGAGAGTATAGGATAGTGCTATTAGAAGTGTTGCGAAAAGAAGGAACACAGAATTTAACAATTCATGGAAAGAAGTTTGTGACTCTGTCAAGAGTGGAAAGACTAGAAGGAGATGACATAGACCAGATTGGGGAGCAGTAAGTTAAAACAGGAAGAACAAAGGATGAAAAGTAAAGGGAGAGGGCAATAGGATCTACAATATCTGTGAAGCGGTAAAGAATACCCTAGAGGGACATGGCTTAATTTTTTATTTTGTCTATATTGCTATTAAAGGAGAGCTTGGTGTCTAAAATTATTCCAAGATCCTTTTGTTGGGACACTCTAGATAGTGAACTCTAAAATATTCTTCTATTAAAATATATATGCTGATAATAAAAGATAGCCAGCATGTCTTTTCTTCAATGCATTTTACGAAAAATTTTCGACTTCCCCTATGATTTCTATTAAATACTTTCCTCAAAAACGTATGTCTACAAAATAATTAATATTAGCGGAAAGATAATTATTTGAGGCAGAATTTGATTTAAAAAATTCCTTGTTCCTTAAATTAGAGAACTTAAGTCACGCTTTCAAACAGAACAGGAGAAAAATCCAGAATTTGTTTGAAATGTAATATTTTCGTTTTTTATGCAATTATGGTAGTAAGTAACCAAAAATCAAACACAGTAAAATCCAGCATCACTTCCATTCAATACTGAAAAATATTCAAACCATTTTGACTCACAAGGAAAAGGGTTTTAGGTACTTTTCACGATAAGGCGTGCACCTAGGAAAATTCCCAAGGAGAAACGGACGTGAAAAAAGTCTGACGGAACTGAACGGCATGGAGAAATGTTCTGTTGGAGTAGCTCAATGGATAGAGCAACTGACCGGTGATTGGGAGACCCAGGTTTGTGTCACGGTTCTGTCAGACTTTTTTCATGTCCGTTTCTCCTTGGACATTTTGACTTACTTTATATTTTTACGCAAATGTTGTGACAGCATCCGCATGTCTCCCGTTTAAAATACACAGGTCCATGCATTTTATATGGTGTCTTCATGAGTGTGAACCAAGTATATTACATTATTCCAACTCACTCATATTCAATCTAACATGATAGGAAAATGCGTTGATGCAACTATCATCTGATATGGAACATTTTTTAAAATTCTGATTAAGAATATTTTCCTTTTTGCGTGAATCAGTAACGAAACTTTCATTGTTGTTTTGAGTGAGAGATGCATGATGGTCTGATTACTTGCCTCTGGTACCACGAATGTATGGACAAAATTTCTTAGGATTATTTTCCAGTGATTCGTGTAACGTGTCAGATCTATATCCATTGAATTAGTTATGGGCTTCAGCCTTGGCTGCAATCTTGATATCAAAATATTTACGCTGCTATTCTTCGTATTCTCTGTTGTTACATGGAAGAGACTTCATGTGAGAAAATTGATAATCTTTGTTTTCTTTAGAGAGAATGCAATTTAGGTTTCACCCATTGAGGTTCTTGATGACCTCTAACAGTTTTTGTAGGAATAAATGTAGAGGTGAAGGACATGGAGATGCTCATACCAGTTATCATCTACTGAATTATTCTGTTAAATTATTAAAGGGCATCACTTTTCATCTTAAATGTGGGGGCATCAATACTCGAAATGCATCTATCTTAAGCATCGTGGTTAATATATTATGATCGAATATGCCTTCATCTACAGCAATTCTGTGGACAAGGTGAGGATGGCTAGTGGCAAAGAGATCTAGAATATTACCTATTCCAAGAGTAATAATTTAAGTTGCTTCTGTATTTACTTGTTCAAGAGCGAAGACAGAGAATAAATCAATCAATTTCTGCAATAGATATTTATCTCCACAGTTGCTTGTGATGGAAATGTTTATCCAGTATTTATCAGGAAGATTAAAATCACCTCCTATGAAAACGTTGGTGTCATGTTTACTCTTATAGATTTTGAGAAGTGATGGTTTGCACAGATACTCTATGGATTTTTTGTCGCCATCAGGACGACGATATTTCTCTAGTGTCTCTCTGTCTGTTCATCTACCTCTCTATATTATATAAAGATGTGAAAAGTAACTCTGCTGAGTATCGTAAGACAGTAGAATTTGCAAAAAAACCTCCAAAAAAAGGTGCTCCAAACAATGGCTTTTCTCATACTTTAACCCTTTATAGGGCAAAACTCCAGGGGCCATACGGAAATATATTTTCTAAGTGAATGACACGTATTAGCCTTCTTGAACAAAGTTTTGTTTAGTTCACGCTGGAAAAAATTTATTTATAACTAAGAAGGGGTGGTGGTCCATACAGGAACCAACGGCCACTCGCAAGACCGAAATATTCACATTCCTCAACACACTGGTGGTCCTAATAGGGACCACTTACGAATCTTTTCTTTTTTGCAACACTCGTATGCTGAAATTATTAATCCAATTTTGCTTAAAATGGAAAGATTTATTTATTTTGAGGGTTAAAATAATTTCCAACAGTTTGTGGCTATCTTAAGTCATAACGAAGGAATAATTCAGAATTTAAATGCATTGTTTTATATTTAGCTAAGTTATCATAAAAATTGAAATGGAGGTGAATTGGTGATGATANGATTTTCGGCAAACACTACACACACTCATGCTGTAAAATGTTATATGAATATTAAGTGGCCCCTGCTTACTTCTACGAATCGCTGTAAAATTAACACTAATAACACTTAACACTATAAAGAACGTCAGTATCACTATTCATAGGAAAAGCTGGAAATTTTAATACTTGGAATGACACATGGCCTTGGACACGCCACGCAAATCGTAAGCACATCCGCTCACAACGACGGTCGACTGAAGAGTGAATGAATGGTATACACGATTTAGCCTCTGCATTAATATACATAAGGTCAATTAAGCTTTAGCAGTTGACTCAGTTATTATTTTAAATGTCTTTTCTGCCATGCAACAGCTGAAATTTTTGAAATTTGTGAAAATGCACCAATGGTAAAATTTTAAGTAAAAATTCTATTTTCACCCTAAAGTTTTCATTGTTTTTCATCAATTGTTAAATAATTTAGGCCCAAAATAAAAAATTCCTCAAATAAGTGAGGCTTAGTTTTATAAAATATTACGTAAATCAGATTACACTGGGTTGAGTATTGTATCCTGTACACTGTTTTGCAAAACAGCATTTTGAGAAAAACACATTTTGGGACAACTATTTCAGTGTATAAAATGTAAATTTTGGATGATAACCTCATTGGTCAATTTCTGAGTCATAATGTGAAGGATGATAGTTTCAAAACATACAACAATTTCCATCTTCTGTTGGCCTCTAAAAATTATTTTATCATTTCAAATTAATGAGCGGAGAATTTCATTACTATAAGCTGTAAAACCTCCCTTACTTCTTCACTCTTCAAACTGCAGCAGCTGTAGGTTGCAATGTGTAGTGTGGTAGTTCTTTTCTTCATGATGGACCACCTCCTGGACATTCGAATATGTGGTGCTTTTACATCCAGATAAATTTCCATTACAGAAGCTCATCATGATAAATTGTATTTGCACCTGGGGGTAAAAGACAGTGATTCACCAGGCTGTCTCACTGCCGGTTGGTGAATGAATGAATGCCACTCTCACTATTTGGCCGGAGATATTGTTGAAGCCTTCTTAGCATGGTTGATCCTGAGCTATTCATTGCCTCCAACCTCCGTTTACACCCCTCTGCCCCGATGAAGCAATGAACTGTAGCAGTATGAGGAGGAGATTTGATGTATAGATTGCATTTTTAACCATTTCTAAAAAAAGTATTAAATACTAGAGTGGAAAAGGAGAGAAAAACTGTTATCTGGACATAAAAGTATATCAAAAGCATTGTTTACATTATATTTCAAGTCTTTTATATATAGAATGTACATCCCAAGATAAATGAGTGGTGTTTTGGAGATAAATATTAATGAAGAGGAAGAAAATAGATTACTAATGTAAATGGTAAACTGCAAATAGAGACTACAACTAAGCATAGAAACTGACTAGCTCTTATTTCAACCTGGGACCTTGGGGTAGAAGTGGTAATGTGCCAGCACACTAACCACTCTGTCACTTTTGCCAGTAAATGACAAATTCTTTAAAAATAGACAACTATCAATAATCTGAAGTTATATAAAACTTATATTACATGTTATATATTATGAATTGTTTAAAAATTTATATTTACTATATGGAAGTATGTTTAAATTTAAAATTGATAATGCTTTCTGTAAATTTAAACTGGATCATCTTTTTAAGGAATAAAGCATTACATAACAAATGCTAAATATGTAAAATTGTGAAAATATTTTAAGGACAGAAAAATCAAAAATTGTTGAAAAAAATGTTAAGCACTCCTCAATGCCTCACTTTCATCTATCACCTCTAAACATTACATCCAATGTGACTAAATAAACAATTTGTCATTTGAAGAATATTAATGTAAGTTGTAATATAATTTTTGCATAGCTTCAGGTTATTTACAGTGGTCTATTTTCAAAGAATTTAAGAAATGATAGTTTGAAGAGTTGATTGTCAAAGAATTGGTTTTTGAAGAATTGATTTTTGATGATTTTGCCTGTAACCATACAAACCTTCATAACAGGAGAAGAGTTTTGCTTAACCTTCTCTAGCTTCATAATGCAGCTGTATTGAACATCTCTCATACAGCACAGCATCTGCTATGTACATAATTATTACATTGTGCATATGTATACACTCTTGTAGACATTGCATACGGTATACTGTGCCTACATATCCACAAAAGATGGACAATGTCTGAACTATGCAATAGTGTCTTTTATTCACAGTATATGGTTTACGTATGCGGGAAATGTCTTTACGTTGTGTATCCAGTGGCTGTCTTTGAAAAACAAATAATTTATGCTTAAAATCTTTATTATACAGTATCAAAAATCACAGCAGGACCACAAATGGCTATAATAGTAACAGTATTAAAAACTCCTAAAACCATCAAACAATGACTGTTCTCTCCTCACAACCTCTGGTTGTCTGAAGGGGCTCTTAGGGGGCGAAATACGTATCAGCTATCTTAAGTTTTTGTTTTGATGGTTTTAGGAGTTTTTAATATTGTTACTNAAATGCATTGTTTTATATTTAGCTAAGTTATCATAAAAATTGAAATGGAGGTGAATTGGTGATGATAATTCATGATAGAAGCTTACTTTTGTTTATAAATAAAATTTGTTTTTTGAAAAAATATCGAATAACATGTTACAGCAAAATAATTTACATCTACATAAATACCCTGCAAGCTGCCTTCCGGTGTGTGGCAGGGGATGTAAATACAGAGAGTTTGAGTTACCTCTTAAATTTATTGTTACCGCGTATCGTTCGCGGAAAGAATGAGTCCCTTGTCCTCGCATCTATTTCTCTTATTTTATGCTCACTGTCGGATCGGCCAAAGTACCAGGACCAATTTAGGAAAAAACTGAAAGAAATACTGGGTATTGTGTACGTACTTAGAAGGAATGAGTGCTAATACTCTATGCAAGTGTTACCCTGCTCTGATGGCGGCCGCTGGAACTGTGATGTTAATGTAGTCTTTGGCAGAAATTTGTTACCATGGCGGACCCAAATGAGGTGCATTAGCACCGCAAATCTGAGGTGGTTGGAGATAATGTTATCCATTTTGTTACAGGGAACCCAAAAATAATTATACCTCTTATACCTACACACTTACTTGATATTTACTCAATACATACATGATATACCCATAATAACGATAAATCATCTTCATTTGGGCGAGAAGACTATATGTCTTCTCTTTCATCTGACCCATACATATATACTCACTACCTAACTTACTCATTCACTGGCATAGTACGTAAACTCGACCTATACGATAACTATATAGGTATACATTAACAAAACATAACTACATGATAATACAAACATAGTAGTTAATCACAAGAAGCCTGCTCTTTCTGGATATTTCGGAGTTCATGATACAATGACGCGTAGTTCCAGCGGTCGCCTTTAGAGTGTCGCAGCAGTCACAGGGTGCATAAAGCACTAGAGCCGAGAATTGCAAGTTCGTCATCTGTCACTATCCTAAAAAGGAATATTGATGCACTAAAAGTAATGCATGCATAATAAATGATACAGATATACAAAATAGTACATATATAAAAATAATAGATATACAAAAAATAATACCTAACCCGAAAAGATAGGAACTTAACTGGAGGTTTGGAGTTGCTGGTTGTTAAAAAGATAGGAATGGTCGGGGGATGGTTGGGAGAATAATTCTTGTGTTTGGACCCAAGCCGCCATATTCCCTTTATAAGCCCTCGCTTCCGCCGCCATGTCCTGTCGGCTGCAGGTCATTTTAATTCTTATAAGGTATTAAATTCTCCCATACTTCTATAATTCGTATACAAATAAATTAGTAAAAAGATTAACTAAAATAGGGCCTATAACAATCCGATCTGCGGCTTAGATGAACAAAATGGACGTCCAGAATGGATTTGCGTTAACCAAGTCCAAAACAAATCAACGTAGCAGTTATAAAATAGTTATAATTTTAACCAAACTAGTGCCATAATTTGAATTTTCACTAAAATTTAATAAAGTTAAAAAAATAAAACCAAATAACTTTTGCAAAGACATTTTACAGCAAAAATGAAGCAGCTGCTTCACACCATGATGAAAAAATCGTCTTTAAACACCTATAATTATCTTAAATTTATTTAAAAGCGGCGGTAAGGAGGATCCAGCGAATTATCGGCCTATCTCTCTAACATCATTGAGCGGAAAAATAATGGTGCATATAATTGCTAGTTCTTTAATGGGCTTTCTCAAAACGTCAAATTTCATAGTTAGGAATCAACACGGTTTTCGTAAGACTCGGTCTTGTGAGTCTCAACTGGCGTTATTAGTACACGATATCCTAAAATCTGCCGAAAATAAAAGGCAAGTCGACGCGGTATTTTTAGATTTTCGGAAGGCATTCGATAAGGTCCCTCATCATAAATTATTGTAC
>KZ308613.1:670214-703661 GCA_000376725.2 Ladona fulva
TAATGAACCACTAAAATACATCAACTGACCAGATTTCCTGGTCAACTATTCTATATTAATCACATTAAATTTTAATCCCTCCAAATTAAATCGCAAGGTGAACATTTCCGAGGAACGATAACCTAAAGTCTAATCTAATGAATCAATTTTGGCGATATCTGGTGGAAATTTTCCATGGTTAGTAAATAAAAACACAATCTGACTCCGTCCACAAAAAAAATCACAATATGACTCCGTCCTCTTCTGTGGACGGAGTCCGATTTTGTTTTTATTTACTAATTAAGTCTAATCTAATTTTTATTCAAAGCTGTACTGAAGAAAGATCATCTAAATTTATCGATTTATGGGAAACGGGCGGAACCAAACAAGCAGATAAGTACCTAATTGGGTTTTTGTAATCATCGCTGATGCGCGAACATTTTCATGTGCGGCTTGAATTTTGCCTTCACAATTGCCTAGATAGTTAATTATATTCACGCTATATCAGTTACTCTTTTTCATTCCTCTTTTGCCCTTTTGGTGCGACGCTATGAAAAACAATGAAGTTTTATATATGATAAATTACATAATTATTTCAAATGCCTCGTTTATGCTTCAAAAATGTGCAGAGCCAAGGAAAATAATGCAAAATTAGCTACCAATGTTCAACAGTTATTTATTACGTCATAACATATGAAAATGTTATTCTTGTGATATAATGAAATATATGTCATCGGTAAGTTCAGTGTGAGTTCAGGTTGTCGGTAATTACGGAATAATTTCGTTTGAAACGGAATGCGTTATTCCGTCAATCGGCTGTCTGTGGGTATCCGAGGTAACTTACTTTTATACTTAATATAATTTATTCCGAAATTTAAATTCGTCAAATTCGTACATGTTTCCATGCATGAGTCAGCTAACGAAGATTAAAAAGTGATTGAAGTGATGCTGACATAACTAGTTCAGTGTTATAATTCTCCCTATGCTACGTCTTTTCAAATAAACGCAAATTATAAATAAATTTGATTTATATTTTAAAAACCATTAAAACTTTCCCTTTTTGACATAATGTATTCGAATGTAACCTTATTAATATAAGTATAAATGCAATAAATCTTATTTAATTAATAAATATCGATATTTGACTAATCTACTGTACAACTATAACCCACAGGTTGGTTTAAATGGCACATGAAAAATTACTTCCTACTTCACCAAGCTTTTTAGCATTTATTGATATCTGATACTTCAAGAAAGCTTTTCATTTTCCGCATTGACACTTGAATCAAAGTCAATGACAATTATAAAATCGATGCTGGAAGGCGTGACTTCGAGGAAATGCATCACCAAAAAATAACACTAAGTACTTTCCAAAGAATATTTAATGCACGGCCGGTTTTGCAGGCGCTCTTGCATCTTCACCTGAAGATGTTAGCACGCTTTGAAAAGTACTTAAAAGTGTTATTTTTCGGTCAAAGATAATTGGTCAATTTTTTCGAATATACTAAAATATAACAACACAGTGATAGGGTACTCATGTGAGTGAGGTTGATTTTGAGTACAATTTAAGTAATGTTAGGGAAATGGAGAACTGAAAGCAACGGAGAAACGAAATTAAAAATCAGTTAGTACGGAGACGAACTCTAGAATGAGTAGAGGGTGACCAGGAATCGAAGAATGAGACGAAATCTAACAAATTCGTATTACAATTCATTGGTGAGAATACTTAGGGATATACATCATACTTTGGGGTAGAAAAACTTATAGAATAATTTCTTTGAGGACGAAAAGTTTTTAACTCTCCTTGAAAGCGATAAATTTGGAAAATTTCTCCGAATTTTATACATTTTCCTGTTTTCCTTTTCCCTGGAGAGCTATCTTCCCTCGGAATCTATTCCCTTTCCATCTCATTAACTGGGCCCCTTCAGTTCATCTGCTATGTTTACGTCGGATCGTTTAATCGAATGAGGTAATAAGATTTTCGAAAGGAGGCAGCGCGTGCCGTTTTCAGTCAGATTCGCAGTAGACCTTCCATGTCCTGAAATTCCTTCGGATCTATATCATAAGCAATCTGATTACAGGTGAAATTTGAACGACGGCTCGATTAATTATCCTCATAATTTCAAGTTTGCTATCAATTTACTTAATTTAGGTAAATACATCTTTGTCTACAGAATATGTTACAGAAGTTTTCCAAGGATAAGTGAGACACATCTTAATTCCTTGGACCCAGAATACAGACATAGGTACATTTAGTATGGACTCAGGTAATGTTTATAATAAAACGAATCAAGTGACTAAGGCTTAAAATTGCTGAAGAAGAAGCTACAAGTTGCCTCCTTATGACAATAAATGTATTTCGTAACGCATTACTTCTACAAGGAAAACAACCAAAATATTTCACCTAAGGCTTTGGTGAGATCGACTTAAACTAGAGATATATTTAGTATTCACCCAAGATTGATTTGAAGCTCTAATCCTGTTGATTTTAGATATTTTACTCTAACTATTCTATTTATTTTGAATTTTTAACGAGCTGTAATATTTTCCCTTTTTCTCACCTTTATTTTGAACTTCGCAACATCTTTTCTTACCAAAATGCAACGAATTTAATTTACGTCATTGAGTAAGTACATCTAGTCAACAATTGCTCATAACTAAATAACTTTGGCTATTAAAAGTCACTGAAAACTATATAATAACTATACCATAGGGAAAAAAGTTCTTGAAATTAAATTCTTTAAGGATGCTCTTATGAACAGTACATTATTAACTTGTAAAACTGTAATTATTATACTTATCTTATTGTTTACCTTGTGGAAAAATAAAATAATCTGACCTTAAATTTAAACTGAAAAGCGTCTAAATTGTGCGGGTGAATGTAATTCTAGTTTTTTTTTTTATCTTTCGATCGTTTTTTAAAACTACAATGTTATCCTTAACCTTATGCAACTTAGAAGAGACTATGCACGGGTGCCACGCGGGTCATCTACTCACGTTTCTTGTAATTCCTATTGGAATAACAAATACGAGGGCTGTATGATAAGTACCCGTGTTTAGCGACTGATGGCACCACTGACACAAAATGTGTATGCCATAATTTAACTGCATCTTTAGATACATGACTGTAAAACTTCAGACAGATTAATCGAGTAGTTTTCTTTTGATAGCTGAAAAGTAGTCAAGTTCGTGTTTACTTGCCACCATGGAGAAAGCAATATCGATCAGTGATTCAATTTCTTTTTTTGGGTAGGAAGACGTGTATGGAAATCCAGGTGAAGTTGCATGCTGTTTATAAGGACCATGCACCTTTGACGACTACCATAAGATATTGGTTTAATGAATTCAAGCGTGGCCGAACATCCGTTTTTGATGAAGAGCACCCAGGCTGTCCGATTGAGGTGACTACGGAGGATATGGTTAACAAAGTCCATGATGTCGTGCTAGCAGATCGCCATGTGAATATCAGAGAGATTGCTGATATTGTAAACATCTCAATATTGAACGCATACAAACTATCCTACATGAAAAATTGGGCATGAGAAAGCTATCGGCGAGATGGGTGTTGTGTTTGCTCACAGTGGAGCAAAAACGTAATTGCATGACTTCAGAGCACTGTTTTGACATGTTTAAGCACAAACAGAAAGAATTTCTATGGCGTTTTGTGATTGTTGACAAAACATGGATCCATTACTACATGCCAGAAATGAAAGAACAGTCAAAACAGTGGATTTCACCCGGCGAACCTGCTCCAAAGAAGGCGAAAACGGTTCAACCGGCCGGAAAAGTCATGGCCACCGTTTTTTGGGATTCGCGAGGCATCATCATCACCCAATATTTGGAGAAGGGAAGGACAATCACGGGCAGATAATTTATTGGACCGATTTGATGCTGAATTGAGGAATATACGGCCCCATTTGGCAAAGAAGAAAGTGCTCTTCCATCATGACAAACGCACCAGATCACTCATCTGCAATCTCCACAGCAAAACTGGTCGAATTATGGTACGATTTAACACCATATTCTCCAGATTTGGCCCCATGTGATTTCTTTTTGTTTGAATGAAAAATGGCTTGGGGGAAACCGATTCACGTCAAACAAGGAAGTCATCGCCACAACAGAGGCCTAATTTGCAGAGTTTGAAAAAACATATTTTTTGGATGGCTTGAAAAAGTTAGAATATCACTGGACTAAATGTATTGAGTTGAAAGACTATATTGAGAAATAAATTTAAAAGAAGTTAAAAAAAATGCGTTTTCTTGCCTAACACAGGTACTTATCATACGGCCCTCGTAAGTAATATTTGTATATTTCTGTGGTAAATTTTCCTGAAATAGAGGATGTAAGGAATGTAGTTTAACATTCTTCTGTGAGTTTTTCTACCTCCTTTTGAACTCAAGAACCGAATGTATCACTGGACTCTTGTAAACAGAGGAAAATTTTTGGAAGTAGTTTTCCAAACAAACTTAACAAACACTGAGTTATATGTGTATGGGTAATACTACTTAAGCTGCCTAAAAACAACTCTGTTCTTCTTTCTCCATGTATAATTAATGTTTGCTGTACTTTTATCTGATATTTGCAACCAGTCTGGTTGGAAGTAATCACGTAATTTGGGTGAAATTTAGGAATTATTGCAATGGTTTGTTGTTGAAACATTTCTGCTGCAGAGAGGATGTCATCCATTGTGAAAATATTGCTACTGGGTACATAATTTATAATCTTACATTGCTTTATACAATGTGTTCCTTTAAATCTGTTGGCCCAAGATTGCAAAGAGCTGAAGTTAAATTATTTTGATAACAATAAAAGAGCCAAGTCAAAGACACTTGTAGTTAAGGCAGAGACTCTGTAACCTGTGTGTAGCAATACAATGGATACTGGAGTACCAACCCAACTTATATTTGAATAAATGTTGACAAGGAAGGTAAAGAATGTCTGAAAGCTAAGAAGATGAAATTTAATAGCGGAAAAATAAGTTATTTTGAAAATGAATGGGGTAAATATTTTTGTAGATGGAAAATTTTGCTATAGGTATGGCAATGCATGCACATTGCATGGTTGCCTAACTACAATTTATCAGGTGCAAATGTTGCTTTAATGAAGGTGCATTGATTTGATCGGCCAGACAGGTGTCTATTATTTTTGTGCAAGAAACATGTCCAGAAAGTTTGGTGTAAATCTGCATGATACAAACCTGGTGTGTTCCTTGTTAGTAAAAACCTTAGTTTTCTAATGTCTAATAATAAGACTTGTTTTTTATTATTACTTTCCCGTAAACCATCATTTCTTATGATTTAAAAAATCCTGTTGGAAGCTTTTAAACAAAGATCCCCTCTTCAAGTTCACAGCACAAAGGTAAATACAAGTATGAAATGTGGACCCCTGCAAAACCTAGTGGGTAGCACCGTCTCCTTTGATGAAATCAGTCCCAAGTTCTATTCCTTATTGAAGCCCACACATTCAAAATGACATCAGTTGTAAAACCAATTTTAAAACTACTGCTCGCAAGTAATACAACTATAAGTACTACAGCTACAAAGTGATACTCATAGTGCCTGCGATAAAAATGCTGAATAACCTTTCTGCTTTCTCTGCTTTTTTTGGATAAGTTGAATGGATGAAACTTAATGATATTTGAAGATGGAAGGAATCAAAACCTTCGCAAAAATTGACTTGAATATTTAAAGTCTCCTGCCTCCTGGATTAGAGGTCTATTTTATTCTGTGAGATTCATCTTAAGGGTTGTTTCTGAACCAATCTAAATTTTGTACTAATTTGTTTCACCCATCATGGGTGTTAGGGAGTTGTGTTTCTAAGAATATTAAAGTAGATCTGAAAAGTAAATACAGTGGTACCTTGACTTAATTTGTTGCAGACCAGAGTTTGTATCTCAAAAACTTTGTATCTTGAAACCCTGTTTTCCATTGTATCTTAAGGTAAATTTGATCCATTCTGTCTTGGAAATTTTGAAAGAAAAACGTTTGTATACAGTATAACAACTATTTTTGACAGATCTCTTTGGTCAACTTCTCTAATTCTAACAGAATTTCTTCTGAAAATGCTAAGAAAAAACATAAACGAAGCAGAGAAGCTCAAGGTAACCTGTGAGAAGTTCAATAGGATTCTAAACATTGAGACAGTGTGATCATTTTAGGGATCTATCCTGCATAAAGGGTCTGGATTAGGATGTCAGACCCTCTATCTTGCAACCTGAAACTGGCTAACTGTAAAAGCCCGATAACACTGCCATTAACCACTGCTCTTTTTCTATATGCAGTATCACTGCTCCTTTTTGTAATCATGTCATCCATTCAGGCAAATTGTAGAGAAAGACTCAATGCAGTGTGAAGAAGAAAGATGTAGTAGGGGATGATATCCTTCTTAATGTAGCAATCATGAAGCTGTTTCTTAAGAGGGTAGGGCATCCTGAACAATGCAAAAAGTGGCACCTAAAAGAAAATTAATTCCAGTAAATCTATTTAAGCAAAATGTTTGAACTTAGCACCTTATAAATTCATCATCAAAATAATTAAGATCTTTAAATTGGTTTAAATGTACGGATAAACATTTAGACTATGGTCCTGAAAATGTCCTCGGTTTTTGCTAAAATAATAATAATAATAATAATGGTATTTATTCCTTTGCATTACAAAGTATANGAAACAATAGACATGATTGAAGTACAGCTATTAGCAAAGAAGATAATTATAAAAATAATCTTCCAAAAATGTAATCTGAGAGTAGAGAGCAGAAAGTTTAAAGCAGAGACAAATGACAGGTAGCGATACCATTTCCAGAGAAAACCGGTGGTCCCATAGAAGACCACTTATTGGTTATTTTCACTTTTATGGTAAATAATGGGGGGAGAAAAACTCTTTCTACTTGATGCTAAATAAACACTAGAACAGTCTGTGAAGAAATACTTCTCAAATAAAGCTGCAATAAAAGTGGTCTCTATAGGGACCAGTGCCCTATAAAGGGTTAAAGGTGTGACACAAACTGCATTGTGTTCCCATGAGGTAGAAACTCCAAAGAAAACTATTCTTATCCCTGAAAAGGCTTGGATTTGTACCCAGGAGTCCAAAATACATTTTCATAAGATAGCACACGATTTCCTAACTGCAAAGCTTTCTTCTTTCATTTATTAAAATATGTAAATATGAACAAATTTACATCGCACTTCCTTCATATGAGGGCTAAAACTGTAATCAATCTTATTTTTGCCATGAGTTAACATTTTGAGTCAAGATAAATAAAAATAGCAATCAATTGAAGTTAACATAGGTTCTTTTAAAGTCCAATTAAATAGGTATGTTGAGATTACTTGAAATTGCTCATAATCGCCCATCCAGCCAAATGCTCCGTCAGAAAAATCATAGTAATTTGATTATTTACTGTGCATTTAATTGGTAAATTTTGCGAATTTTTAAATCTAACTAAATGTATTAAATCACTAAAATTTTTGTCTACATATTACAGTAAAAATGAATAAGCATCTGAAAAGGGGAAGAGGGAAACTCCAGAATAAAAAGAGATGGAGCATCATACTTTTGTGTTGTTCAAGAAGTACTATTTACAAAGCATGAAATTGCGTCTGCAAAATGTCTAAACAAAAAACTTTCCTGAGGTTAAATTTCAAAACGTAATTTTTGATTCTCTTTCTTTTCAGGTTTTAAAATTATTAATCTCTTGGTATAGAGGATTAATAAGTAAAGGGATATCTAAATCTTAATCTTAGGAATGTAAGATATTGTATTAGTCCTGATGTAAGTAATAATTGTGGTATAATTTCAATACATGAGGGATGAGGAAATTATTTGGAGGGGAAAAATTTTGGGTTTCTTGATAAGGAATAAGGAAAGTTTTCTATAGATGATTCCACATTTAGTTGACAGTATGCGATCTTATGGAGCTTCATTTCCCGTGTATTTCCCCATAAGGAGCAAGGCTCGATGTTGCCAAATGTAGCAAAATTAGCATTTAAATTTTTGATTAAATAAATCATTTACAATGCATAAATAGACGATGCATGTAATAGTGAACTTTATTTATCCATATCTTTTAAAGTAAAATTTATAAAAATTATTTTCTTGTATTTCCCCGAGGAAAGACTATTTTCCGAGTTTATCTTTANAGAAGTTGATGATTTCCAGCTAAAGGAAATACTGGCTGAATACCCTGATAGGGTAGTTTGGTGGGTAATTGAAATTTGTATTACTATAAACACGAAAAATACCAATTTTTAAGAAATTAAGTTTTATTAATGTTAGACTTTTTTACAAGTACTCATAAATACATTTTTTTCTGCAGTTCAACATTTCTAGCATTATATTAAATAAAACTATATTATTTTTACCAAACCCTAAAAATTCCTCTTATCAGAAGATAATGGAAAATTATATTATTAATTTTTAAGTTTCCAGTTTTCAGAAAAAAGACTATATTAATGCAGTTTCAAGACTCACAGGAAACGACTAAATATCAGAGAAGTTATTTAAATCTCTGTGCTTGGGTTCTCAGGCAGGTGGCAATTCTATTGGTTTGTTCTTTTCTTTTGCTTCTGCCAGCCTCATCTTGCGTCCTTTTCCCAAGGACTGTAAGTTCACCTCTTGGCCCACCATGTTCTAATACAGCATAAGGCTACTCTGCTTAGTTGAGATACCCAGACTATTTATTAGTTGTATCTCTTTTTAGCTTCTATAAAAAGAAGGAACCAAGTGTGTCAGAGTAAATTTTATGTACCTAAAATAAACATAACATATAAATATCACCATCAATTTCTGCAGCTCCATGCAGTAAATTTTTCTATTATTGATAGCGCTCCAGGATCTGATGGTAGAGATGTTGACTTTTAATGTTGACCTTTTAAAAACCTTTCACAGTGAATTCATCTTAGTTATAGTCATGCCATTCTCAGCCCATTCACAGAGTTTGTTCTTAAATTTTACATTACTTAAATCCTGCTCAACTTCAAGATTCCCTGATTCAGGAACTCCACCCAGCACTTTGCATCTTCATAATGACCAAAATTTGTTTCATATGTATTAGAAACATCTGCACATCCTTGGATATGACCATCCATACAAGAATCCACTCTTAATGATCACTCACTATGACAGATGGTTCTTAGTTTGCTACTGATACCTCAGAATTATGAAATTTTATTTGCCAGGTTTTGCTATTATTTACAGGTAACATTTGCATATGATCAGGATTTTCAGAAGGAAAAATACTAGCAAAAAATCTGCGATGTTATCTTGGGTATCTCTTGTTCATCTAGATGAACCCACATGCTGTGCTGTTTGGGTTGTTTTAGATTATTTATGTTGGATGTCCAGTAAAGAAGGGGACTGATGATGAAATATCTCAACACAAACATGTGTTATAATTAATAAAAATTGTGACGAGTTAACTGGTCATACCATGGAGAGCAATTTCTTTTAGATGAGGCATGTCACCACATCCAACTGGTCAACTTGTTAATTAAGTGTGATGGATAGTTTCACGTTATGAATCTCATCGGGTCTGTATTCTATGTTGTCAAATTTAATCACTTTTAAGTGAAGGCACAATGAAAACCAATGTCTCTCAATTCTTTATTAGCCTAATCATGAGCCATTTTGAATTTTTTGTTCTTGAGAAAGTTCAAATCCATTTTTTTGTAAAATTTGTTCCTTCATTCCAGAAATGTTCATTCTGGTTGTAAAACAAGACTTGTTTTTAGAAAGAATTTTTCTTTTACACTCACAAGAGAAATGCTGGATATTTCAGGTACAAATTGTCAACTACATATGGAAGATTGGAAATCTTTTATTTAGGCCTCAATTCTCAAATAACTGGTTTCTGGACATTAGATGACTCACATTTTAATATGACCAAAGTTGTATGATCAATTATGAATTTTCTGTGTTGCAGTATTATCCTCCATTACCCTTCTGTGTCTATTTTATGTCTTATGTTTACTTGTCTCTATTCAACTGAAATCTCAAACTTTCTTTTATATTCTGATGTTCATTATCTACTCTTCTTTCAAAGCATAACAAAAGGAAAATCATTAAGGTGGGTCTCTTTTTTGTGTATATGTTTATATAATTTCCATATTCCATCAAAGTTCTGCATACAGCTATTTATTGCATGGCTAAATTTTTAAAAGAAAATCGTTTACTTTACTTGCTTGAATTCCTTAAATTGTACAATAACTATTTACTGTTAAATTGAGTAGAAATTAATCTTCTTTCCTTCTTATTTATGTGAGAATTAAAAACCCTTCTTGAGCTTTGGTTACAATTCTGACTAGAAATGGTAAGATCTGATTGCATGAATAGATATTTGGCTTTAAGTATATGTTAAAAAGTTTGTACTTCATGGAGAGTTGACAAATTTCAATTCTAGATAACAATCATATCAGCAATATCGAAGATTAAAGAAGTTAATGAATTACATTAAGAATGTAAATTACATGGAATACTTACCTCTCACCTATACAAAACTGCATGTGAGAGTGTCTATTGTAAAATCTGCTTAACACATTGATGCTCAATTAATTTATTTAATGCAATCTTTAAAGTCATTTCCAATTGGATATGGAATTGTTTATGTATAACCTGTCCTCAAATGACAATGGGCATGGACTCATGGAAGATTTTGAAACAAATGTAACTTTTTTATTGGACTAAATGTAAAAGAAAAAGGTGTTAGAATGAAATTAAGACTCAACTATTGAAATATTTGAATTTTCAATAAAAATTTCATGTCTATGTTTTCAAATTATCTTTAGGAAAATGTGTTAGACCATATTTTGCTTACATTTTTCACAAAATGAGTGCAACTTTGCTTAACATTTTTTCAACTGACATCTTTGCAAGTCCCTCTTATTTATAGTATGACTTATGCCATATTATCTTCTATCGAGTTGGACTTTGGGATGAGATATTGATGACAATTGGTCATCTACAAAGATCTGCCTTGACTTGCTTTTGTGGCATGCACCAACTTTATGTATCCAATGGCTATTTGCCCTTTTGAAATCCTTTTTTAGTTATAAAAATAATGCTGGAAGGCATGACTTTCTGGTAGGACATAACCAATAACTAACACTTTGTACTTTTACACAAAATATATATAGATAGATTGTACATTTTGATGAATTCCAGCCTTTTTCATTAAATGATTTGTTATTAATCCATTATGGTTAATCTGAAAGATTGCAACATTGTTTAATGAGAATGACAAAAATGAACAAATAAAAGAGGGCAATGTCATTGCTCCAAAAGTTGATCGTATTCAAGCTACGACTGAAAAAATACGACGAGAATAAAGTAATCAATCATTCAACAAACTTAGCAAGAATCACGCCGTTGTAACACAGCAATAGTTCACATGCTCTTTAATTATCCCATCTTCAGCTGTGGCGAAATTAAGTAAACTAAAGAAGATCTATTCTCGTTTTAAGGTTGAAAGCACATTTTTTTATATTAAAGATCCATGAAAACTTTCCCTACTCTTTTTCGACGGTCAAGCAATGACAAGATTTTTACCTCCCTCTTAAAAACACTTTCATCGTTATATTTCAATTTTCCACTCAGTCCTCTGAGAAGCGGTTTTACTGCATGCACACGATGTTGATTGTTATAATACATATATACGTTAATTTAATCGTCGTATGTTTACAATTCTTAAATATCTTGCTTCTAAAAATTAATAAAACAAAAACTTCTTTCACAATAAGTAACAACTGACTTAACTATTATTATTACTTTTAACTAACTTAATTATTATTTAATTTTGCATTCCTCTAAATAATACATTTGTCGACATAATTTTGCATAACTAAGAATAATAATATAATGTAATGTTTTAAAAAAGTGATCTTGAATGATGAAATATTTTTTCTGCACCTGAAGCAGAATAAAAACGTGTTTCCTTTTGAAACTATTCGATCAATTAATCACAAATTACATAAATTTTATGTTGAATTTATTATCCCTAGGTAAATGAGAAAAATGTGTTCATTCATTTAAAATATTGGCTACTTCCTGTTGAAAGTATGTCCATTACTATTAAATTACCTACATTTTTTGTGTGTTACATGCATATATTTCTCTTCAGCACTGATGAACAAAATAAATTTCCCAAAAATAAGCGTAGGCTGGTATTTGCATTTCTAAAATTGCTTTGACAGCTGAAGCTTTTCTGCACATATGTGCCACCGCTGGGCATTGAACCTGATGCAACTTTCCACAAAGGCGAGTGCAGTTCCCCTTTTTGCTATCCGGTAGCTCAACTAGGCGTGGCTAAGGGCAGTTTATGGAACATAGGGGATAAACCCAAAATCGCGAGTAGGGCATGAGAGAGAATGGCTTATAGTTAAAGGAATGGTCAGGGTTGTATAGAGATATAGAGTGATAAGGGAAGTTCCCCGCAACCTGTAGACACTGAGAGATATAGAATAGAGAATAGCTGGTAAAAGGGTGAATAGGAAGAAAAAATCAAGGTAGGGTTAACAGGCTATAAGGAGAGGTAGAGTAAAACAGCAGGGGTCGGGTCAAAGAGATGCGACAGATACCAACTGTGCAGGTGGATTTCAAGTTGCAATGTTTCCTAATAGTAGTCAATGAATATGCATTCTCAAGGTAAATTTCTAAAAGTTGAAAGATTTGATCAAACATATCATAAATAATTAGAGAACTATCCATTTATAGGGCGAGAACCTGCAATAACGACATATGCTGATAAGCCAAAATGATTGGAAAGTAGGAGAAGATTATCATCAGAGAAATGGCGTTATTTGGTATTTAGAATCATACTTTGCGAACCGGCAGGGAGAAACCTTTTGAACGGAAAACAATAAGGATTTGATTCTACACCATGCTAAACGTTTCTCTACATAACATCACGATTCCACTGAAGAACTTCTCTTGATAAGAAGAGTGGGAACTTTACAAAGGGTTTGGGTTCATTGCCTGCTGTTTATTGCAGTCTTAAGACTTATTTTTCTTACCCTCCCTTCCCATTGCCCTTCCCTCATCCCCTCTGTTTGAAAGACTCGAAAGTGGCATTTCTTTGAACTAAATTCAGAAGGTGCGAAAGATGGCTAGTTTAAATGATATCCAATCCCCTTAATTGCATACAGTTTGCAAAACAGCTGAAGGAGTCCTTTCCATTTATCAGTAAACAGCCATGTCTCCAAATTCTAGCAGTTTCATAACTTGCATGAGAATCTAAGCCCTGATGGAACCATAATTAATACTTTCAGTCAGTGTATGATTCTGAAAATCATATTAGTATAATAATGGAAAATTTTGCAAATTCAGTTGACTTTTAATTTGATGGCATCCTTCAGATTTTGAGCTATCCTCTCCTCAGTTCTTTTCAGTAACTAAGGATAGATGTCTTGGCATTGTGCATGGTTTTATCTCTGTATCCCAATTGCAGTTAATTCAAAGTTATGTTCAATTGTTGGTAATAATATCAGTTCACTAAAACCTTAGGAATATTATATAGGTTTTGCAGTTTTTCATGCTTCCCTTCTCAGTAGCATTTTTCTGCAATGAGTTGAAATACATTTGGTTGTGTTCTTGTTCCAAACAATTATTTATCTCCTTCATCTGTCACAAATTTTTTGTTCATCTTTTAACATTATTCTTGGTAGTGAGTTTTCTCTCAATTATCTTATATTTAAAGTGCTATCATAGAACATTTCTTATGGAAAAGTTCCTCCTGTGTGTATGAAGAGCATAAAACATAATTAGAAAAATCTTCATAATCTTGCATTGGTATAGATTTTTATATTAGGGGATAACTGAGGCAACAAAAGTAACTTTTACCCTATACCTCCGAAGACAAGAATCATGCCTAAGATTTAGGCTGAGATAAGGAAATTGGACTCTCATTTCTTTCAAAGGCTATACTGCTAACAAAGTGTCAAACAAAAATAAATGTTTACATATGTTTATGATTGACACGAAAGCATTTCCAAACTATTTAAAGAGCAACCAACGAAGTGTTTCACTCTCATTCCAAGAGCCAATAGAATACAGAGAAAACTCTGGACTCCCTCTCATTGAGCTTCACACCAGTTATCCAGGTTGCATCTAAGGTGGTAATAATTTTGTGTAACTGGCTGTACCACTGGTAATAAACGTTTTCATCCATTACTTTCAACAGTTCACAAATATTAGCTGAAATGTGATGTTATCAGGCATCTCACCTCTTGTTATCTTGGGCATCAACCCATTTTGGTTGATACACGTCTCCCATGTGATGTTGTCAGCTCATTTATTTGCCACTCATGCAAACAGAAAAGAGAAGATACTGGAATGATCCAACTGTTTATATTACTGTATGCATACACTGCAGCATTTATTAGCCTAATCCTTATTCATTAGCCAAGTCTGAAAACAGTGAAATAAATCTTGTTAGCCAAAAACTTTTTTAGTAGGGTCACTCATTTGCCTATGTATCACCAGTGTATCATCAGAGTCTTAGTGATTCTGTAATTTTCTTTTAAATTCATATTTTGATGATATTGTAATGGTAACTTTTTTCTATTGGGTATGATTAACTTTTAAAACTTCATGTAGAGTTTATCTATAAAACTCTTGTTTCATCAATGTTCTAAGACAAGTTAAACAATTTGTCTGTTGTAAGAGCAGAGAATAAAATGTTTGATGCCATTTCTGCAGATTATTTGAATCTATGACATCGATAACTATGCATTTTACATCAAAGATTAAAAGCAATAATAGAAAACAATATGTATTTATCCTATTATGGACAAGGAATTCTGTGAATATTAGTTAATGCAAATCAATCATTCCTTAATTTTTTCATTTATGCTATTGGTTGATTTATTTAATGTAAGCTGAGGGCATATAATTTCTTTTATAACACTGTCTGATTTGAATTCTCTTATTGAACTGGGTGTTAGCAAGTAAACCTGCGCTATGCAAGTCATGCTATCTGTTTTAATTTACCTTGTTATATAGTTGGTTTCTCAACCATCTTGAATTGGATTTCAAAATCGCTGTAAATCTTCTTGGAAGGAAGTCTACCTCAAAAATAAAGATTTTCTCTGTGAGAAAACTATGTGAACATAATTCATGGCTGTGAGTTTTCTCTTAATAATCTCATATTTTAATGCCTATCATTGATTATTTCTTATGGAGAAGTTTGTCCCTCAGACATGACGAACATAAATTGTTATTAAAAGGATTTTCTGATATTGTCATGGTATAAATTCATATATTAGGGGAGAATTGAGATTAAAAAAAATAAGTTCTGTCCAATACTTCATAAGAGTGAATTACATGTGAGATTTGAGCCGAAATAGTAAAAACCTGACTTTCATTCCTTTTTAATACTATACTGCTAACATAGTGTCAGTTAACAATGAATTTTAACTGCTGTTTATGGTAACAATATTGACACAAAAGCATTCAAGGCATTTTGAAATAATTTAATGGTGCACTGATGAAATGTTTCACTCAGCTCTCTCTGTCTAAGAGCCAATAGAATGGACAGGAAACAGTAGACTTGCACTTATCAAGCTTCTTGCCAGTCATGTGGATTATGCAGCCTTATGGTCTGTGACAGGGGGTGCATGCTATATACGATTATTTCCCTTTTCTCTTACTGTTGTGAATGTTATGTTGTCACAGTAAAATGAGTCTTTGAAGTGACTTTTTCTAGGGTCTATTTCTCTAATTTTCCTCATAGTATCTATTGGGCCAATCTCACAGTTTGGATGTACCATCTCTGTGTCATCTGAATATTATTTTTCTACATCTACATAAGTACCCTGCAAGCTGCCTTCCGGTGTGTGGCAGGGGGTGTAAACACCAAGANCTGTTGCTGTTGCAACTGAGGCTGCTGCATTTGCTGTTGTTGCAATTGCTGGGATGGCAATTGCTGTTGTTGAGCCAACTGCTGCTGCTGAGACTCGAGCTAAGCAGAAAATTATTCCTTACTAGTATTATTTTTTCATTATTATGTGACATAGCAATGAATATTACCATAAAAATTAAACGAATAATCATGATTATTAGCACATACCCCAATGACAGTCCCTTCTTCCGTGGCTCCAGCAATCTGCTGTGGTTGCTGAGGTGCTGGTATTTGGCCTGGTGCAACCTAAAAGTTGTCAAATAAAATTCATCTAAATCAAATTTAATAATTGAGAGAGAAGAAATTAAATTCTTCTCTCTATCGTAGCACTTTTTAACAAAACGTATCGCCTTACGCTGCACTTTCTCGAGTTCGCGAGAGTTCGTTTCATCCGCTGGGTCCCATATACTTGCCGCATTTTTGAACTTATTAAGTATTTTTAACCAAAAATTTTATTTTGTTTCTTCTGAAGATTCCCATTTGATAATGAAGAGCATCTTGATTATCATTTTTTGTCTTAGACGAAGCAAATGGAATTCTTGTAGTTAGGATAGTATCACAAATTCCCTCATTTCTTCTGAAGATGAAACTTGTGTATACTTTCGTGAAACCAGTGACACCCTAAACATTCTTTGGAAAAATAGTAGTTTCAGTAGTTCAATCTTTTATGGAGGTCATATCTTAACTCATATATATAAAAAGCAAATGTCTTTCTATCCCCCTATTTATCTCATAATGGTTTGACTTAGAGATCTGAAACAAACTGCGTTGTGTTTCTACGATGCTGAAACCCCCAGGAAACCTATTCTCACCTCTATAAAGGCCCGGGTTTGAACCCAGGAGCCCATAATATACGTTACATAATATGTTTCCATAAGAGATGAACGTAAAGTACGTTCTTGACTTGCAGAGGTTCTTTCTTTTATAAAATTAAATTAGAAAAAATGGTCCTACGAAATTGAGACAAGTGTCNGTGGCTGCTTGCGATGAAGTACACCATACATATTACACTACGACGATAATACTGTTATAGGTCCGAATTTTTGAGGATTTTGATAAAACACACGGAAATTTTGTAAAATATTTGGGAAATGAACAACCCATCCCTTTGATGACTAAGACCATTGCTGAACGTTGATTTAATCAATTATCCCATATAAGTGCACAGGGATAATCAGTTCTTATAATTTTAATAAAATAATTACGTAAAGTAGGCTTTCATGACTTGAAAACAGAAGAATAAATATTTAAAATAATGGTAAGAAATATATAGAGTTATTATGATCTTATGACGGACTGTTTTTGACTTAGGAGGACCAGATATATACGATAATAGATATATTTTTAACTAAATTAAGTTCCGTCATGCTTGACGGGGGTATTTACTAGTCAGTTTATAGTTTTTATTATGATCACCTGATGATGCTCAAAACTTTTAACTAGTTAAATTAGTTTTGAGATTTTGGAAGTTTGATGGTAGTCTATTTTTCTTGTATATTATTATTTAATCAATTTCAGTGTTTCCTTATTATTACAATTTTCAACATGCCACTGTTCATGCCATTACTTGAAACTTGTGTTAAAATGATATTGGTGTAACATACAGTTATGAACCCGACTTATGAACAGGTTTAATTTGTAGCACCTGTTAATTTGTTGAATTGGTCGTAAGTCAGATTGGGTGATCTTAAGCTTAACCATAAATGTTGAAGAATTTTTCTTTCTTTTTATAGGAATTCACAGACAGTGGATCAAGCCACAGCCTTTCTACCGGTGGTTATACCAACCCAGCAGCTGCTTCATCACCTCCTAATGAATTCACTATCTTCCCTCCACCACCTCTCTCAGAGTCCTATTCAGCAGGTCTCATTAGCTTTGAACCTTTGCCAGACATCACTGGTGGTGGTCATAATCAAGCCACTCACTTGCTCAAGAAGCCAGCTGCCTTCAATACTCATGGCCTATCAGCCCAGGACTGGTTTGGTGAGTTCCTTTTCATTTATCTCTGTTTATATGATAAGACTCAGAATGCAGTAAAACCCACATTGACAACATCTTCAGTAATTTTGGCCTCTTCTCCATATAGTTTCAAACTCACTATATAGAGGAGGAAGTTTGAAATTATTGTATAAATTTGAGGTCTTGAGAAGTATTAAACTTTGGAGCAAAATATTTTGCTTTTACTATCAAAAGAGGCCTAGAAAAAGGCAGACTATAACATTCCAAAAAGTAATTAAGTATATTTTCTTCTTATTTTGTTTGCTGTGGATTCAAATTTTATTTTGCTTTATTATGGATGGTAGTACTTTCTGTTGTGTTTTTTTCTATTGGATACTTGAGTTAGGAGTTGGATTAAATCTAAAAGAAGGATCTCACTGAAAAACAAGCCGCACCAAATTCTAGCAAGTTTCATCCTGCCACTCAGTAAATAATATAAAAATTTCTGTATGTATCTGGTCTGCATTTTATCACAGGTAGAATTAAAAAGGGCTATTTTTTTAAAGCTGCTGAACAGAGTGTTCACTTTGAAATTTTATTCCTCAGTATTCAAATCAGTATTTATCCAATCACCAAGAAATTGTGCTGCAATATTGGAATACTTATTCTGGGCTCAAATAAAATGTTTGTCCAATGCCTTGCTGTAATAAGACATTTATATCGATTTTTGTAACAACTTTTCTCAGTAAGGATAAGTGTAAATTATAAATTCTGTCTCTTAATATAGCTCTTGTTATCAGTATTGTTGTAACTTACATTAAATAAAATTTAGTGATTTCTTCAAAACAAATTTTTATTTGTCTCTGAGCGTCATTCAGGAATTCCTGCAGAAACTCATGACATCTTCAAATGAGTTTGACCACCCTGTTGTATAATTATTGTAGGGGGCTCCATTATTAGAAAGCATCTTTGTTATTTCAGAAAGAGTAAACAGAATACTTACAAGAAATGTTATGTAAAATAACAATTTCTAAACACGTGGGCAAAGGAAGTAGAGAGAGGATCCCCTTAGCAATCTGCACCTGGTCTCCTTTTGTAGATGGCTGCCTGTAAATAGTTACAATTTCCTGCTGACGATTGAGGATACTCATGAATTAAAGCAGGAAAAAAACATACATAGATGGAAAAGTCATTGAGGTTATTTGCCACCCAACATAAATGTCTCCTGGATTATTTTTTGCTGTAGCTTTGTAAGGCCAGTTTCAAACATCAAACCAGAACTGAACCAAAACCTGAAACAAAAAAAATTCACTTTTGCTGGAGTGAAAACTGACCCCAAAGAGAGAAATTGAAATTATAGAACCTAAACAGAAACTGTAAACCTTTATTTATTCCATTCCAATTTTTGTAATATTTTTTTCAGAGAATTGGAGAAAATTAACTTGATCAACTGAGTGTGGAAAACTGGTGTGGACAAAGAAGTGGTTGTTAGGGATTCCAGAAAGAAAGGAGTAGGAAAAGCTATTAGAGGAACTCAGAAGTAACAAAGAGATTCAAGAGTAAGAAAGAAACATGAAATAGGTCACCAATGTGTCTATAAGTTTATAAAATATACTGTATGGCAATTACAAAACTAACAAATTTCTATATTCTGTATATCTCTATATGAGAATGACTTACGTCTGTGTAAGTACCATGCAAGTTGCCTTTTGGAGTGTGGCAGGGGATGCATGCACCATGACTCTACTTACCTAATCAATTACTTTTGCATCTCGTTTGTGGAAAAAGTGAACTCTTGAATCATTTCTTCCTAGGATCTATTTCCTTGAGCTTTCTCACAGTACCAGGATGGCCTTTGTAACATGGTGAATGCTTTATATCAGCTACATCATTTCTGAATGTGCTTTCTTTAAATTTATTCAGTAAATTAATCCTTTGTTGA
The DNA here is from genome assembly GCA_000376725.2 of Ladona fulva. Classification (NCBI taxonomy): domain Eukaryota; kingdom Metazoa; phylum Arthropoda; class Insecta; order Odonata; family Libellulidae; genus Ladona; species Ladona fulva. The sequence goes on from KZ308613.1 coordinate 689,962, forward strand.
AATCTTCTAACTTCTAAAGATACCCATCTTGCATCCTGAAGCATCTGAGTGACTCTCACTGATTTATTGTAGCAATTCTTCACAAAATGTATCGCCTCTCACTGCACCTTTTCTAATTCTCGAATACAACACCCATCGGCAGGGTCCCAAACACTACACGCATACTCAAGATGAGGTCTAACTAATGCAAAATAACATCACTCGCAGACTGTTTCGTCTCTCCAACTGAGTATTCTCTTTATGAAGCAGAGTATCTTAAGTGCTCTTCCTCATATATTTTGGATGTGGGTACTCCATGTTAAATTATTCGTGAGGGTTACTCCAAGATATTTCACTGATTCTATTGTTAATAAGTTTATCCCATGGAGACTGTACAAATAATCATTAATAATAAATCTGTTATTGAATATTCTGTGGCAATTACTGATTACTTATACCCCTAAATTTAGGCAAGATTCCGAATGATAGTAATTTTACAGTTAGAGATGTCTATCAATTTACAAACACCACAGAATCTATTTCTGAAATTAATTGTTCATAATATGATGGTTTAGGTACTACCTTAGTCAGCCATTGGAAATTGCTTGTGGAATTAAAGGAAGGTTGCCTTAAAATATTGAACATCAACAGTATACAATTTTGGAGATCCCAGGAATCGATTGATGCATCAGAAGAAAAATTTTCAAAGTATAATTAAATTGTGAATTTTGTATCCTGGATTTTTTGGAATACTATGATCAGTTGGGGAAGTATCAGAGAAGTTTGGAGGGAATATGCATTCATAAATATAATCATAAAAAACGTAAATATAAGAAAATATATTTGTTGCTATCACCGTCAATGAAAAGATTCTCTTGGTATTATAGCATGGTGAAGGATTAATTCATCAATCCAAATTTGAAGAACTTTTGACTGAGATATCTTACAAATTTGACAAATGAATAGTTTTCCTAAAGGGAGTAACATGTTGGAAATATATGTAGGATGAGAAAATAGAGAAGGTGAGAGAATCAGTTATGCTTTTAAAGGAGTTCATTGCTCCTGTGCAAAGTAACCAACTGGTTGATGAGGTGTGCAAGGATTGTCACTGCCTCTTGAATTCTGTCAAAAAATCTGGACCTACTACACCTTCAGTTGCTAAAATAATTTGTTTTCTAATGTAATGTTTTATGGGTGTTGCTGTTCTTGCTTCCAAATTTCTCTATCAATCCTAACCCTGTCTTGAAGTCCTTGCAATATCATTGCTTCATCCATTGCTTTCAATCACTCTCTGTACTTAATTTGTCATGATTGATGTGGATGAACTTTTACTGTTCGAAGGAATGTGGAGGGATGAAGAGTTGCTCAATGCCAAAATATTTTAAATATCAAGCATATTTTTTCAATATCACAGAGCAATTAATATACAGAGACTGCCCATATCAAACCACCTCCCAGTTTATCTCAACTAGTACAATTCTGTCTAAAAGTATGAATTATACACAGGCCGGCCATCTACCAAGAGGGGCATGGTGTCAAAATTAGGATACCTAATGAGCTTTCTTTGCCAACGTTATACATACAGGGCTGAAATTATAGTTAAGGAGGCCCTAGGTAATGGTATTTTATTAGGTCCCTATGAGTTTATGTATTTGTAATATTTTCTATGTTCATGACTGAAATACATATAATATAGGTAGTTCTGTATGCATTAATTAAAAGTAACTGAAACATTCATATTCAAAAGACAACATCCCTATATCATGAATCTGAATATATTTATTTTATAAGGACAACTTTCTTGCTTATACACATACACATATATGTGACATAGACTTGACAGTCAAATGAAAAATTTTAGTCCCCTTTTGTCTTTGCAAAGTGTCAATGTTTTTGTTGATAACATAATTATAATTTAATTTTCTTTTTCAGATGATCCTCATGCTAATTACCCTAGAAGTCACCTCAAGTATATTTGTGAATTTGGCAAAGGGTGGTTTGGACGAGTAAGCAATTTTTGGTATTTTAAAGTGAATATTTACTGCTATTCTTATGTAGCAATGATATAATGAACAAAAAAATACCATGGTAGATGAAAATACTAAGATTTTTTTGATATATTTAGGTATATTCTTAAAATGTAAATGGTGACATGATGGCTTACTTACTTTTCTTTTCCGAAGGTTGTGGAGGGGGAGATCTTTGATTTAAGTGATCAAAACTCCAACCGTGTGGTCGTAAAGATTTTGCATGGAGATGCTACCCCTACAGATCAAATGTATTTCTTGCATGAGGTGCGATACCTTAGAGAGCTAACTCCACATCCAAACATCTTAGCACTTCTTGGGAGGTGTCTGGAGACAGATCCATTCTTAATCATATTAGAAGGATCTCCTAATGTGAGTTTTTCTGTTTCAATGTAAGACTAATGTTAATGTTCCATAAATACTTTCTAATGCAACTTTAAATGTTAAGAGAGCATAGCTGTTGTGAAAGTTGTAGCTTTTGATTATTTTAGCAACTTATGTTTGTTAATATTAAAATATTTATATATTCTAGTTTAACAAGGTAATTAATTTCTTTTACATGTGATCTTGTGATTTTTAATTTACAGTTTATCATTTCATTGTATTTTAAAAATATTCTGAGTTTTTGCAATGTTTTATGTGGTGGAACCTGTTAAGTAATCCCATTTCCACATTCCACTGGTATTACCACATGCAGTGAGCCAAATTCTGTTGAAAAGAGATGTGGTAGAGGATGAAAAAAGCACTTTATTTTCTCACAACTGTATCTTAAAAGAAATATTTTTTCTCATGTCAGTGGAGTTAACTGAAGAGAGAGAGAATTTTTGCTCTGGCCATGCTATAGTTAATCATTTTCATTAGGTGGTATAGGCAAAATTGGGTCTTTGTATTCTCTTATCTGCTTTTAATTGCATAAACAGATATTTTTAGATAGTTACTGCTTATGTTCCAGAGTGTAAAAAAAACATTCTCCCTTAGCATCAGAGGTTCTATTCAGAGTAAAATATTTGTGCTATGTGAAGTTAAATCTTTTGTTTCTGCATATTTTACAGAGAATGTTTCCTGAGTATTTTTTTTGTGGTAGAGTTTTTGATTTTTTCTTTGGACATGTTTATTTTAATTTTTAAACAAGTTGAAATATATCCTCTAATTTATCATGACATATAGAAAACCATATATGATGACAAGGAAATAGTGGAGTTCCTTTGATGTTATTCAGAAGAAAGTATCACTTCAGGGAATGTAGAAGAGGATAAAATTTAAGATTATGCTGTTATTGATTACATGATAGATATGGATGGTGAGCTGGAAGATAATGACGAGAAAGGTATTTTTGGAAAGACCTGGTCAATTATGTGAGACAATAGGAATTTTTTCCATGATTATTTGGGCCTCAACAAATGGCTAAGAATGTAACAGATCCTGTCAGTTTTTTATGAGAAAGTAGATGTAAAAATAAAAAGATCAGCTTTCCAGAAAATACATCAAGTCAAGAGCATGTAAATTTTAAGAGTATTCTGTAAAACTTTTTCACAGTTATATTTTACTTTGAGAAAGAAAAAGAGCAGTTGACCCATGGCATATTTTCACTGCATCAACAGGATTAGGTTCTAATGATTCACTACTTAAGCTTGAGTGTGAGAATACAATGATAGTATGTAGTAATGGGTTGCAATAAGACATCATTTATGTTACACGGGTAAATGTCATCATATCATCAAAATCATGTTGTTCCTCCTTTCAACATTGCCTGCCCACATCCATTTCAGTGATCTTACCTTATCTATGATGTCTGTCACTCCTGTCATCTTCCTATCCCAGGTGTTGAGTTTCCTGTCTCTTCTTGTGATTCCAAGCATACATCGTTCCATACTTCTTTGTGTAGTCTGAAGTTACTGGGTTATTGCTGCATTTAACACCCAAGTCTCACTTCCATAAGTCAAAACCGGTAGAATGCATTGATTGAAAACCTTTCTCTTCAAGACCATTGGCATTTTTGACTTCAGGTTATGGTTGTTCCTTCTGAAAGCACTCCATCCTAGTTTTATTCTTCGGTTCACTTCATTAGTCCTGTTTTTCTCTCTTGTTGTAACCAGTTGTCCTAGGTAAGTGTACTCTGAACAAACATCAAGGAGTACCTCTTGTATTAGGATTGGTATTTGTGCTGCAAAAGAATTATACATTACCTTAGTTTTCGTTAAGTTTATCCTTAGTCCTATTCTTTGCCCCGCCGTCTTCAGTTCTTGGAGTTTTGATGCTAGATCTTCACTGTTGGTCGCCTCAAAGAGTCGGCGATTTTATTGCGTAGAGTCTCAGAGTTTGACACTAAGGATGCAGACATCGGTCCTAGATATCATGGGTTCAATCCTAGAGGGCCCGAAACATGGCATTTTTCCCATGGATGCACATTTTTTCGGAAATTTTTCAGAAAAATTTTTAGGCACTTCCTGTTAAGCTAGGGAATTGAAATTTAAACTACAAATACAGGATGTGATCCTCTACCGTGTACTGAAGAGACCGCTCCCAGGATGATCCTAAGTTTGAAGCTAGGTCATTGAAAAGAATTCCAGGGATTTAAATCCCAGGGACAAGGGAAATTAAAGGTATTTAACTCCTTATCTAAGGAGATTACACATCTGCTCCACACATTTTATTCTGTTATCTTCCATAGCTAGGCTTATTGTGTCCTGTCCCTCTCCTTTTTGACGTAGGCAGATTGTCAATTTTATTTATAGCGATGGATGACACGTTGCCATTGTGCATTTCAATGTACTTCCTGAAATGAATTATTCTTGAAACTATAGGAATAGTTATAAGTGAAGATAAAGAACGTAATAACAATGATGTAGCATCTGTAAGATGCCGCAGCTGCCAGCAGTGTATGACAGGGGGTGTATTAATGTCTTACCTAATTTATCGTATTGCAGTATGCAAGCAAATTTTACTCATACACAGTCGAACCTCCCTATAACGACCACCCACGGGGAATCTCAAAATCGGTCGTTATAGGAGGTGGTCACTAGTGAGAAAGGTCGTTATAGGAGGTTCGACTGTAATATATGAAGGTTGATATAAAAAAGTGGAATTTTTAAACTTTCTAGGTTGTATAATGCCAGTTGTCCAAAATTTTTTCTTTGTTTTGGTACACAAGTCCCTAACATACATTGTTAAGGTCAGCCATGCTTAGTCTATTGTTGGCAGTCAGTAAAGTTCCACATGTTTAGCTCCTTCAGTGATTCTGTCTTGATCTCCTCAATGTGGTTTTTGCCAAAAATTCATGAACAAGCAGTGAGGTCTGAGCTGATGCATTATTGTGGTGCAATTGCCATGAATTTTTTCCCTCAGGTCCGATCATTTTCTTCGGATAGCTTCATGCAAGCAGGATAGAACTTCCAGGTAATATTCTTTATTGACCGTATGACCTGGTGGAAAGAACTTATGATGCACTACACCACTGAAATTGAAGAAAACTGAGAGCAGAACCTTCACATTCAATAGAACTTGATGTGCTTTTTCAGTCTTGGTTTTTCAGGAAGTTTCCATTGCAACGACTGGGCCTTAGTTTCTACATCATACCCATACACCCAGTTATGACCCATTTAATAAGTTCTGGATTGTCATTGACTTCATTCAGCAACTCTTGAGTAATGTTAATTTGGTGCTGATTTTGGTCAAAATTCAACAATTTTGGGAACAAATTTTGCTGCTACTCGTTTCATGCCCAAAACATCTGTAAAAATTGCTTGGCATGAGCTTCATCAGCTACCTCTCTGATAGTGATTCAGCAATCGTCCATGATCATTTTCTTCACCTTTTCAACGTTACCAACAGTTGTCGATGTGCTGAGATTTCCAGGGCGCACGTCATCTTCAGTGTCTTCACGACCCTCTTGAAAACGTTTGTACCACTAGTAAATGCTCGTTTTATTTATTGGACATTTGCCAAAAGCAACAATAAACATTACCAATGTGATGTAGCACTTTATTCCATTTCTATCGCAGAATTGAATGCAAATTTGTTCCATTTTTGCCTCAGGTCAAAAATTGCCGATCACAGTTAAACATGTGTAACCTTTTTCTCTGTCAACAATAGAATAAACATTCTAAATGTCTGCCCATAACAATGTACATTTGGGACATTTGTACCAATACCTGGAACAAAGAGTTTCGAATTTGGAATTATACAGCCTCAGAAATTTCAAATTTCCACATTTTTTTCTATCCCACCTCGTATATCAACAACAACAATTTTTTTCTTACAATAGATTATAATTATTAGTTTAATTAGTATTAGGATTTGGACATACATAAAGCAAAAGGAGAAATGAAATTCATGTTAATAAAATTTTATTTGCATAAAAAACATCAAAAAACAAGTTAAAGCTCATTCATATCATTGATAATAATCACAGAATTATTACCTACTGTATTTAGCTAATGAAAATGTATTTCTCCTTGTATTCCATGCTGTATCATAAGAGGCCATTTTACATTTTGTTTAGTGCAGGGATAGCAAACCTTATGTGGCAAGAGTGTTACATTTGATAAAAATAAGGACCTAGCATGCCAATTTGATTGCAAAGAATAGAGTGAGATGCTATATTATCTATTTTATTTTACAAACAATGAAAGTAAGATATTTTAATTGATGTGAATTTTCATTTTTTATCATTACTATCAAACAAAATCCACCTTTGTTTACTTTTGTGCTGCATTTTAAGTAAATAAAACTAAAAAGAAAAGTGCCATCAGAGTTCCATGTGCCAAGAAGTTCTCTTCTGTGCAGCTTTGGATATGTGTGCCATTGATTCGCCATGTAGATGTTGTCTAGGGTGTCTACATCCCTTTTCAAGTAGTTGTAGGCAGTAATTTTTCTTCTGGCTTCCTGTTGCTTCATTAATGATCATTTTATGTGCCTCACTGAAATTAGGATCACATTTCTTTTAGGAATATAAGAAACCAGTGTCATTTTGTTTCTGAAACAGAATAAACTATTCTTCTCTTCCTTCCCTTTTGTATTTTCTATTTGTATGGGCAACTTCCTTTTATTTTTTAGAATGGTACATATAAAGCTCATTGTATTTGAAAGAAGATCTTATGCAAGAAGAACACTTGAAAACAACAAAGCTATTTTACAATCTCTCTAGGAGTGTTTTTCATCCGGAAAAGACTGCTTTCCATAATAAACCACAAATATTCAGTGTGCATAAGACCCTTGTATCCATCAGAGGAAATACTTGTATGCCATTTAAGCCCCTTATTCCCTTTGATCTCACAGATCTGCAATATTTTGTTTGCCTGATCTAGAAACATCTGCAAAAATTGGAAGACCAAAGTAGCGCTTGATTTTAATCTACACAGTAACATACAATGATAATATTTGTACTTTTCCACAATGGTTTTAATACAGCACGACTGGGTTTCGATGTATTCACGTCATCATTAGTAGGCTCAGAAACTAAAACAGTAGCCTAAATATCCATAGAAGAATGAGGAGGGGAGGGGAGGTTGTAAAAGGAGAAAGACTGCAAGGATGTAGGGAAGGGCAAGGGACCAGAGGTTCAAAGAAGTCATTTGAGAGGTGGAGGCAGGGGTAAGGAAGGGAATATGCATGTGAAGAGGGTTGAGGGATTCTCCAAAAACAGATATTCGTTACTGAGGGTGTGGGAGTGATGCAGATGGTGCAGGATTTGAATTTTTTCTAATACATCCATTTTTGGTCCTTTGGGGCATGACTGAAGGATGGTGGCTGAGAAATCAGAGCTGTGGTTATATTGAATTAAGTGGTTGACAAAATGAGATTGGAGCGGGGCTTTATTTGTGAATGCATCTTTATGCTCTTTGCACCTGATTGAAATGTTTCTCCTGCTCTGGCCAATATATATATTATTGCAATATCTGCATTGGATTTATTGTGCAATTAGTTAACCTCTTAAACTCCCTTTACCAATCCAAGACCTTCACCTCCAAAATCTAAACACACCACTCCTTAAACTTTTTAGACCTTACTCTAACCATAGCAGATAATTCGATAAATGTCGGTATATATAGAAAACCAACATATACTGATCATGTCATCCTTGCCTCATCTAACCACCACCTCTCACACAAACTAACCTCCTTTCACTCCCTCATCCATAGGTTACTTAACATTCCTGTCCCCCACCGATTTCCAAATGGAATTTAAAATGATCTTCACCCTTGCCTCTAACAATAGTTACCCACATTCCCTGATTAACAAATTACTCACTCACCATAGGCAAAAAATATCTCTGAATGCAATTTTTAAACCATCCCCAATTATCCTTATGTACCCCTCAAGATGGGTAAAATTAAATTTCAACTGTAGATTCTCATACCAGATTCAAAATGTATTTCCCACATCATATCTTCGCATTGTCATATTACAGTGGTTTTTACTTGAGATCCCTCTTCTGCAACACCAAAGATCGATTAGATCCCCTAAATAAACCCGGTATTTATAGAATCCAATGCAGAGATAGCAATAACATCTAACTATAAACTATCTAAATATGAAAGAGGCTTGACTGCCATAAAATTGATTGCGTGGAATAGAAATCACCCTGAAGCAACTAACGGAGGGATAGTAGCTCAAAATATGTGCTGTAGTGTATTTTAGCATAATAAACATGTTTCAAGGTTTCAGACAAAAGGAGAAAGTTCACGCAACATAATAACACCTGTAGAAACTTTCTTTATCACAGCATCTATTTGGAGGGTCCTATGTAAATTTTCAGAGATCTGAATGCCAAGAAAAGTAATAGAAGTCATATGCTCTCTTTCAGTTTGTCATGAAAGCTTGAAGGTGGAGGTGATATTTTGGTGTGAAACTGAAGATAAACAGTTTTATTACAGTTGAGAGCTAAAGAATCACTATAGTGCCAATTAAGCATGTCTTTAATAGATATATTGGATGGATCGGTTTGGTTGTAGACATGCCATTTGTTTATAAAAGAGGCCTACTGAATGAGATGTAAGGAGGTAAATTGTTCATGAACATTATTAAAAGGGCCAAGATTACGCTTCTGAGGTACATGATTAACTATAGGTAGTGGTTTAGATTTAGCAAGAACTGGATCATTGCAGGAATTATTGTAATATTTAACTGTTTGTAACCTTTCAGCCACAAAGGTTACAAACCTTTCAAAAGAGCAAAAGAAAAATTAATGTCAGTAGTTATCTGGTGTAGAGTAGAGAATTCTGTAATGGATGCTTTCAAAGGCTGAGGATGAAAGGCAGACTTATTATTTTAATTATATTTCAGGCAAATTTTATAGCATTGTTTCAATAGAAGATCTGGTGGTTGTTCATGACGTTTGTGTAACCTACAACTGACAATTTTAATTTTGTAATATTTTAAAATATATTTTGTAACACATTTAAGTACATTTCAAACAAATTGGGATCATTAAATTTGTTCTGATAGTGCAGTTTTGCAGATGCTGAAAAGCAGGTCTCATATGGAATGATACTGTGTGTGTCTCGCAACTTTGAAATGAGTTTAGAGTGATAGAGAATCAAAATTAAACGATTCTGTTTTTTCTTAGGGGTTTCTCTCCACTTGTTTAGGAGATATGACTCTCTAAAAATTATGACTTAATGACTCCCTAAAAACCCCCTTCACTGCGTCACTGATTGTGAGCCCTCGTCGTACCAACAGGTCCAGTGGTGGAGATGGTAAGGGGTCTCGCCTAAGTATTTTTGATAGCTCTGTGTGTGTGGTGGTAGGTGGTTCAAATCTGAAAATTGGACTTTTGTTTTTACACTCTCTATTTATCTTTTTTTAACCTAAAATCTTTCACCTTTTATGAGCATATTGCATACCTTCTTCAACCAAGTTACATTTATTTTCTAGAATGTTATCCTATCTCTTTCATTAGAATTTCACTGCAAGCTGACTTGTTTGCAAAAACATATTTCTTTGTCATAGCCTCATTTGTTAAATAGGAGTATGCCACGTGAATGCTGAGGTTGACTTTGCATAGGTGTTGGCTATGTATTACGTATCCCTCCCACTCCTTCTAACTTAACTATCCTAAGGAAACAAAGAGCAGAAAACTATGATGCTAATAATTACTACAGTGAAAATCAAATAAAGTTCAAATTAGAATAGCAAATAATTAATAGATAATCCTTTGCAGTCTTTAGGGTAATAATTGCTGTAGAAACACTTAAAACAGAAAATTGTGTCTGCACCAGGAGCAGTGTATGAAGGATGCAGTAGTGCAGCGATAGGTTCTGTAGTTCGCCACCTCCAGTAAAGCCACATCTTTTATGTTTAGGAAAATCTCTCGATTCTCTGTCAGCTTAGCAGTATACTGTGCAAACCTAATCATTTTTTCAAAAACTGGGGCTTGCAGTTGATATATGGATTGGATCTTTCTAGCACCTTCTCTTGATGTTATTTCCCTTCCTTCAGCAAAAAGAATTGTGCATTTCTGTGTACGCCAGATGTATGCTTTTACCTGTCAATAAAAATACACATGGCTGGCAGAAAGCTGTCGTCTTGGGTGGAATTACCTGCAGTGTACATGATGGTTTACTGTCACCATCATATAATACCTGGTCATACAAACAAGGATTGGTTTTCCCACCCCAAGAATTGATTAGGTATAAAAATGGTTCTTCTTTGACGTAGGGTCTCAAAATATTGCAGAGAAATAGTTTGTACGTCTCCCTAGTCAGCTTCCTGGATTCACACAGCAGACGCATTTCCAAAGTCACCCATCAGTCTGTCAACCGCCTTCTCCACTAATGACCAAAATCCACCATTTGCCTCCTGTGTGATCCTACTGTCTGTTCTCCAATGGTATTTTATGCATTCAGCATGTATTGCTTACCTGCAAGGGAAATATAATAATAAATTGTAATCAAGCAGTTCAAATGCCTTGAAAATCCAGAGATGCATGCATTCCTATGATATGAGTGAGTGGGAATAAAATAATTACCTTAGTTATGTTTGACTGTTTTCATGGATATTCATCAACTCTAGTAGAATGAAATTTTCTTTTCATTGACTCACCTGAAAGTTTTATTAAATAAGTGATTTGGGTGTTCAAAACTTTGATTCTTTGCTAAGATTTTGGACTGCTGCTGAATTTTGCCAAAGGTTAACGTTCATTATTATTCCCTTTTATCTGTTTCTTGCTTTTGAACATCCTTAACAATTACAGAAGTTGTAATCAAGTTACCTAAGTGTNAACTTACTGCTTTATACACAGCAGTAGAAATAACGACTAATTATAATATGAGCAATTGCCAAAATTGGACTTTTTTCTGTGAACCTTTTCCAGTGATATTGTTATTAATCACTATCAATTAGTTGTGACTGATTTTCTTGCTACATATTTTTTTCTATCCAAAATTGTGACAATTTTTCCAAGGCAGTTTTTCCCATGAAATTATCACCGACCATCAATTTCTGATTGCCAGGCGCATATATTATTGAAACCCTAATATTACGCCCAGGTATTGATAGAACTTGACAGATACAATGACTAGTAGAGAGTATACAAAAGGAAAGTATGATGGAAAGAACATGCTTTACGGATGTATAGAAAGTGATTTCCAAAGTGTTGGAAGTTCAAGAATCAGATAGTTTCAGGGGTCGATTCATGAACATCATCCGACATTTTGGTGGTTTTTAGAGGATAATTGGCAGTCTTTCAGCCTGATGATAAGAAGCTCTTCAAAGAATTATCTATTGTGCTGTTTAAGGGGTATCACAGTCATATTGTTCATAAAGTTAACATAAAAAATTAAAAATTTATTAGCAATACGAAGTGAAAGAATTGTTTTGAGTTTTTGGAAGGAAATTTCCATAGTGTCAAGCTGGGTTGAAATTATTAGTTACAAAGACAATGAAAATGTTTCCATAGTAAATTATTTTGTTGAAATTTTAATTTTTAGTTCACTTTCAATTACTTTATTCCTTAACTGCTTACTGAAAATGACTGTCTATTCATCAACGGCTCAAATACAGTAAACGTTGGCGTAAAATGTATTTTATTAATGTANACCTTGTGTAATACTTTTTTTAAATCTAATAACTTGTCAAACATAAATAAAAATTATAATAATAAAAGTTTGAGCTAGATCTAACATGGAGACAACCTGATGGAAGCTGGGCTTGCCTCTTTCCCCTGTTATGGTAAACCTTTACCTGGAAGACTTTAAAGAAAGAACACTTTATTCTGCACCCTTATGGACAAAAGTTTTCTACCGTTATGTTGACCATATGCTGTTGATACCTTTGTGATATGGCCACATAGATTCCACACACTTGATCAATTTCTTGAGCAAGAAATTACTCTAAATAATACCCATCCTAATGTGAAGTTCACCATGGAACTAGAAAAAGATGGGTGCCTGCCATTCATGGATGTAATGATCCACAAAAATCTGGATGGAAGTATAGGACACGGCATGTACCACAAACCTATACACACGGACTTGTGCCTAAATAATGGCTGCCACCACCACCCATCTCATTGCAAGGCAGTCTTGTCAAAATAAGTCTACTGTGACAAAAGTTTATCAGATAAAGAGAATTTACTGCTGGAATTATCACACCTTCTCTCTACCTTCTGAGAGACTAGGTACAGCTGGAAAGATATTGATGCAGCCCTAAATAAGGCAGTGCAACCCCAGGGTCCTGTCTTGGCTTATAAAACATAAAAGAAACATAATATTTGTATGATACACTGACCGGTCTGGAAACTTCTGGAATGCTAAATGCATGTTAAAGATTATTTGGGTTCAAGGATACCAGGGATTTATCAAATTCCCTGCAAAAGTGCTTCTTTATTTGGAGTAACATCGTGGACTATAACCATCATGGGATCATTCCCGATGCATACACTTAGGGCAACTTTAAATTACAAAGGATGGCAAGTCTTGGGGTCTGTATCCAAAGGATAAACAAGTGTGAAAAATAGCAACATGTAATGTGAGCTAGGCTCACATTCCCTTAACAGTGTGGAAGAGATTCAGGATAGTAGTTCAGTTGTCAGAATACCAGCCTGGAAAGAGGGAGACCTGGGTTCCAGTTCCAGTCATGTCTCTATTTTCTACACCTGTTTATCTAGGATATTCTAAATCTTTAAGTATCTTCTGTAAAATAATTTGTTTTATATTCATAAAACTTTCCTTTCCCTTTCACCTTCTGTCATGATCCTTCTTAGATTGTGTTGTTTTTATTATTAAGTTATCCCAGGTAAAGAATATACCAGCTACCTAGTCCCAAAAATAGGGAAGGTTACCAATACAATGTATTCTTCATATAGAGGAGTAAGAGAGGGCAATCAAGGAGCAGGCAGGCACTTGCAATCCCATCCACTCTGTGATCTGTGATACCCTCCCAGACAAATTCTCAATAACAAGACATTATTTCATACCAGAGCCACCTTAGTTATTGGAGTAATCAACATATGATTGACATCAATCAGTTCGAAATAAGACTTGTTGCTTTCCCGGTGAATGATGAAAAGGAATTCTTCTCGGGTTATCATCCGGGTGAGTTCATGGTTATTCACCGACGTTTCGGCATCTACCATTGATGCCATTTTCAAGGAATGCCGAGTGCCGATCGAGTGGTCCAGTATTTATACCCGTAGCCTAGTGATTGTTTATCTCTCATTGGTCAAAATAAACGAGGTTTTTATTGGTCGAAAAA